>JAHIAM010006989.1:0-86065 GCA_021605205.1 Aegilops longissima
CCATGCTAGCCGAGGTGATGGCGTCGCCGATCAATGAGTTCCTCCACCACATCATCTTTCGGATCGGGGCAAGAATAGCGAGGTCGTTCCGTCCTGTTCCCTCCATGGAAGACAATCGAACAATGGCGGAAGAAATGGTGAAGGGCGAAGGAAAATGGAGGAGGGAGAGGAAGGCGTGCGATAGCAGTTCCAAATCGAGAGGAAAAGCGAAGAGTCGGTGGGCGGTTGCGGTTTGCCACAGTTCACGAAGAAGCGCCCTGGCCTACCGTCGGTTCGGAAATACTCCTACTACTACGTCGTCGTCTCAGCGATATGTGGAGCGAGACCACATGTCAGCGAAACATGGTGTGTAATTTCGTGCAAAAGCAGCGATCGGCGCGTTGGCCCGAGTGCCGCGTAGTTATCGACCTTTATTTTTTAATGGCGTGCGTTCAGTTTTGAAACACGACTAGCGATGCTTGCGCGAGAAAATATAAACTACTCTACCACTACTCCACCTCCGGTACTAGTAGTATAAAGAAGATATATAGGCTGGAGCTTGCGCTTTCTTGCCAAGGGCTGCCCACTTGCTTCTCACACTACCACCCTCTGCGAGATATAAAAAAGCGGCCCTCTCTCCCTCCTCACGGTGGTCACAGATCCGCCGGGGGAAAAAAAGGGCGATGCAGCGTTAGCGCTTTTCGTCGTCGGCGGCGAGTCGACCTTGGCGACAAGGCCGTGCTCTCAGACCTAAGCGCCCGCAGGATGGCCTCGTCCCCAAGCTTCGCTGCCGTGAGTGTGTGCGGAGGATGATGACCATGGCGAAGCCACTTCCGCCGACCCTCGGGTATGCTACCTCTTTTGAACCATACCCTTGTTCTATTGCCCCATCGGCGCGTCGTTGCATATGGATCTTTTCCACTCCACCATCTTCCCAATTTGCTATCCTCTGCTTTGTGTACCTTGAGACGAAAACCATAATTTGCACTATTAAAGAAACCCTACTTCATGCAGACTAATGCATATGCAGGTTGAATAAGGAAAGGAAGGAGGCTGTCTTGTCAAGAGGCAGGCATCGAACCGCATCTAGGTTGAAAAGGGAAAATCAGTAGTTAAGGAGCAGTCTCGTGTCTCTTGGTTGAAGAAGGGTAGAAAGGCATGACAGCGCAATAGAGAATGACAGGTCGATTGGTTTGTTGTCCTCACATAGGAAAAAGGTGGCTAAAGAGAACAAAAATGGGGCGTAATCCACATATGCTGCTGGATATTTGTTGCTCACGGGCAACCATACCTCCCTCACCACTCTGTGTCCGTGGAGGTACATCGTCTTGGTGCATGCTTGTCGAATGGGCCTCCCATGCTCTTATTGCCACTTTTTTTTGTTGTTAGTATAGCATGGCAGTCAAGTCAAGCAATGCTCTGCTAAAGTGATGCCACATTTAACTAATGCGCTCTCGGTCAATGCCACGAGATAAATTTAAGCAGCGCCATTTAATGTCACTAGATCATTTCAGGGTTAGTGTTGATTGTGGATGTATTAAAGATTTTTCAGCTAAGGCATTCTAATGGTGTTTCACAGCGATTATACCAACGATGAAACTTGTTACTACCTTTAGATTTTTGCTTTATTAATGCTTATAGATTACATACCTCACTTTCATGAGATAAGTTAATTTATGCCTTCGACATCAGCCATTGTTGCTTTATTTATTCCTTCAAGCAATTGGTTAGAAACAGTCTTGCTACCTTTTCCCATTAAGAAATTGGAATGCTTATATTTGTGAGTCTATGCTTCAACTAGTGCCACTTTTATAGTAATCACACTTTCAATATATATGCAAATAGGGATGCTCGATTTTAGTGGACTGCACAAAAGTCCAAGCTGGTTCAAGATTAGGAGCATGTTTTTTCCAAACCTTTATATCAATTGGTGGCACTATGAGTTGTTCATTCACGAAGGTACATGGTTTGCTACTATCTTGCTACTCTTTTGTCTTGTCATTAGATAGTAATACTAGTGGACCTACATTGGAGGTGCAGGACATGATTCAATGATTGGATGCTCAATTTCGGTTGTATCGATTTCACCTCTTCCATCACTTGAACATGGTGTGGTATATGTTTACTAGTTGCTTGATATTTGTGCGAGACGAGAGATGTACGCCCGTTTATATTGGCAAATAAACAAAGTGTCCATAATTTTGGTTGATGTGGCGACTGACCCAAAATCGGTCAAATCTACGTATGCATACCATCCCAAGATCATCTTTGGTACTCACGGTACATCGATAAAGTAATCAAAGTTCAATCACACTGAATATCATTAATCGATTCTCATATAGAGTCTTTATTACAAGGGAATAAATTCGGCTCAAGGCCAACTCATGAGAAATAAACTAAAAACACTGCGAGGCGTCGAAGGTAGCGAGTCCATCCGACTCCAAAGGGCGATGCAACCAGCGGCGGGCGTAGCCTCACTCTGATCGGAATATATCTACGCAACATAATACGTTGCAGCCATGTAAGTCAGCTTTTGGAATAGGTGGCAAGTCATGAAGAATAACAATAATAAAGTTGCTAACACTATATGCATTTTTTGCTGTGGAGCTCTAAGTTTCATCATTTTGCGAAAAGCAAATTTTATCCTACTACAGTGGACTTGCTTGCAAATTACTACGATTGTTGGTAGTTATTGAGATGGTTCCGTAACCAATATCTAGTTCCCAAATTATTATTAAGTCATAAACCCTCAAATTAATCCATTAGTTTTAGTGTTGAGATATCCGAATACTTCCAAGTTCGAGGCTCAAATGTCGTGTAAGGGGACACGGCTGTCGATTAGATCTTTAACTCTGCAGAGGGTTGCACTTTCCCGCAAGAATCATTCCCTCCTTTAAAGTCTTACGCACTTCATGGTGTTTGAAGATGGGGACCAGATAAACGGGGTCTTCAAAGAGTTCTTCGGCCCTTGCGGTACCCATCCAATCCTACCGTTCGTCTACTTCTCGTAGTACCGTCAGCCAGCGTCACTACTAAAGTCAACCCAGCGAGCCCATAATGGCTTGCGGCTGCCAGAATAAGCTTCGGTCATGGGGCATCCATCCTTCTCTTCGTGGCTGGGTGAAGCTTTCCATGAGGATGTCATGGCGCTTCTCCATGCATCCCAGCCACCACTTGGGTGCTCCAGTGCCCGTCAACCGTCCTCCACCCGTAGTGATTTTCGAAGTCCATCTTGATCATTGTAGTCCATGGGGTTGTCATCATCATTGACTCTCACATCTTGCTTATAATTTCACTCATCCCAAATCCGTCTCTGAGCATAGCAAAGTAACTACTACGTCCGGGGTCATGGTAACAAGGGATTGGTTCATCCTACCACATGATACTACTCAAGTTTAATGACTTCAGATTTCACTACTGCATGCATGGTGGGGTGGTGACAACTACTAATGCACAAAAACATAGGTATAGAAATAACATGATCAAAACTTGCCTTCTGATGATCCTCGTAAGCTAAAAAGTCGTAGTAGCAAGCTTAGCACTCGGAAACTCTACCGAGACAAACAATAACACAATAAGCACAAAGCAAGAGGATCACACAAGATAACAATAGTAACATAGCACAACAAAACAATCAAAACCAAATCCAAAGAAAAACTCAAAGAAACCAATTCAAAGTTTTCCCTACTCAAACAATAACAAAAATAGTTTTTATATAACAAAAATTCCTTAATATAACCTAATCATGTTTTTAAGTTAACTTAACGAGAAAAGGATTCACTAAGCAACTAGGGGCAAAAAGAAATAATTAAAAGCTATTATAAAACCCATTTTAGGTCTAATCCAATTTCATTTAAGAAAAATAATTTAAAACTTTTATTAATTATAAATAAAAGTTCATCTACTAGAATGACAGAAACTAACCTAGAATAACTAATCATAAGTTAAAAATAAATTAATTTACTAATTAATTAATTAGGAAAAGCAGGAACTAGTTAATTAATTAGGATTAATAGGATTCTGTCTAAAACTAATTATTTATTAATCCTAAAATACCCAAGTTAATTTCTAGGGTTTGGCAATGTCAAAATAAAGTGATGACAAAAGAATCATGCAAAATAATTTTCTAGCTCAAGTTATAGCAGATTTACTATTCTGACTAAAACAATATTAAAGCCTTTTAATTATTTTAACATAGCTAAATATATATTCTACAAGAACTACATAAAATTTGTAATCCAACAAAAAAGAATCACTCAAAATATTAAACAGAATAAAAGATATGAATTTTGAAAGCGAAACTATTACGCTAAAACAGAAAAATCAAAATAAAAGAAAAAGGCCTAATGGGCCTATCTTTGTGCCCTCTGCGTTAGATAGGCTAAGCGGGCCTAGGTTTAAACTAAGCGAACGGCCTAATAAAATAAACCTAAACTAAAATAAACCGATCGAACGGCGGTTTTATAAATAAAACCTAACCCTTGAGGTTCTAATCCTAGCCCTAGATCTAGGATCGGACGGAGGCGTGCGAGGGACTTCTAGGACTCGGCGTGGCCAGCCGAAATCGTCCAGGCGTCCAGGCGTCAGCGAGCTCCGGCGACTCGTCGGGAGATCTTGCCTGGTCGGGGAGAGGTTGGTGGTGTTGGGGGTCGGGGTGGACTAGGGGCTCGGCAGCGGCAACAATGGCGGTGGGAGGCTTGGTCTCAGCGGCGCAAGCAGGAGGAGAGGGTCTGGCGAGCTCTCGGGGAATGGGTGCAGGGGGCTCGGCCTTTATAGCCTGGGCCTCGGGCGAGCCGGAAGGGATCGGGGCGGTCGGGATCCGGATCCGCCAGGATCCGGTCGATCTCAGCGAGCTCGTGGCGTGGCGAGGAAGGAGAGGCGGGTCCCAGGTCGTGGGAGAGAGAGAGGCGAGGGGGTGGCGAGGCCTCTGAGGTTCGGCGAGGGTGCAGGGTCTTGTGTTGGGCTGCTTTGGTGTGTTGGGCTACTTGATTAGGCAGCTCATTTGGGCACAGTCTTGGTGAGGAGGAGGGTGGCATTTGGGCACAGGGTGGCTTTGGTGGCGCCCAGGAGAGTTTTCTTTATTTTTTAAATAAAACTAAAACAAAATAAAACCAAATCTATAAATAATTTATATAGGGTATATATATACCAAAATGATCGGAGAATATTCCCTTTCATTTGAACATTTTCAAAGGCAAAATCCAAACTTCATAAAATCTATTTTTTCAAATTCAAATAAATTTCAGATTTGAATCCAAATCTTTTGGCAATGTTTCCTCTGATATTTTTGGAGTGTCATGTTTGCTCCTCTCATACTTTTGGTCAAGTATTTATCAGGCTTGGTTTTTGAAATGTTTCCCACATGCCAAAGTTTGAAATTCAAATTCAAAATTCAAAACTCTCTGAAACTTCAAATGGCATTCAAATTCAAACAGGATGCATAGGATGCTTAGCTATAATTGTAAAACATTCCAAATAGGAAATTTGGGATGTTACAGTTGAACTGCACAAGAGAATAGTATAGTCCTTGCATGTAGTGCCATTTGAAAATAGACACAAAGATTGGATAGTCACTTCATGGACTGAAGAAAAGTAATCTTGTACTATTTCTTGGCCAACACTAGGTGCTTCATTGCTTTGGTCTGATTATACAATGGGCATCATTTTCCCTAAGTTAAAGTTTGTATTCGAAAATAGTCTCGCGGTGTGATCGAGAAGACCAAATCATATTCGATGGATGTTCCTCCATCATGTGTGGTTCATTCTCATGGTTCGGTATTAGTGAAACCACTTACGTTTGCAAGAGGAATTGTAGACTTCACAAACAAATTTGTCTTTCGATCTGTCTTGAATGTTGGCCAAAGAAGCATCCATGTTAGTAGGAAGAACAGATGTTTTTCTAGATCTTTGCTTTTGGAGCTACATATTTGTATATGATCATGAATCATTGAGATGCATTAACATGTTGATCTTATGTATGGGAATCGTACTAGTTAGTTTTAGTTGCGATGCAAGATCCGAAGTGGCTGATCTTTGCTTTTGGAGCTACATATTTGTATATGATCTGTGAATCATTGAGATGCATTACTGATTACTTATTTCTGTTACGCTCGGTGTTTACAAATTCTTGATCGATCACTAGCTAGGCTACAAATGCGCTCTGGCAGTTTTATTTGCGGCATAAGATGGGAAGTGGCAATTTTTGAATAAAATGCCTACCTCTGAAAAGCCCGACAAGCTACATTATCGATCCTACGGATAAAAATGCCTACCTCGAAAAGCCGACAACCTACACTATCGATCCTACGGATAAATAGCGGATCACGCATGCGTACTACCTCCTTTCCGGTTTGCGGGGCTCAATTCAAAAGCGACCTACTCGATCCTACGAATAAATAGCGGATCACATACGTACTAGTACCTCCTTTCCGGTTTGCGGGCTTAATTCAAACCTCTCACCAACCAAGGTACTCCCTCGTTCGGGTTTATTAGTCCGTGAGCAAAGCGGCAAGACCAAGGCATGGCAATAATTAACGACATGCGAAGTTTAAGCCTAATTAATTCCAGCGATTTAAGTGGCTGCATGCGTGCCCTCGGCTGTGACTCGTTGCATGCTGCTGCGTACTACTGCGGCGATTTTGAGTGTACGCATGCAGCGGCTGTAATTAAGGCAGCTAGCGATGCGAAAAAGATATGCTTTAATTATTACGGGCTTTTAAATCCGTGAAATCATTATTGACAAGGAGGAGATGATTGAGTGCACTTTCGTTTGACCGCCATGTCGGCGTGCAACTTGAGCGGGGCGGGGCGGCACGATCATAATTCGATTTCCTGGTTTTCCACGGCAAGCTGATGCGCTAAGCCATTATGCATTGAATTCCAATGATCGTCGCGCTACCTTCCCCTATAAGTACTGTTTCCGGCCTTCTCGGTGCCACCATGACCCTTCGCCATATCCTCATAAGCCCCCACCGGCCCGGCGTCGCTCTCCCGTCCGCCATGCCCCGCCCGTCCACGGTGGCGTGCGGGCGGTCACCGCCGGAACTAGTGTTGGTTTTTCACGAGAAAGCGAGCGGAGGAGGAGAATTCTATCTGTCTTTAGATGGCAATGCGAATCGAGGAGTTGTTGGGCGCGACCGCATGGCGGAAGGCAGAAGTTGTTGGGCGCGACCGCTGGCGGAGGAGCAGCGTATCGCCGATTCGCGCCGCCGGGACATGGAGCAGCAGCGCCGCGGCTGTAGTCGCGGCGAGCGCCCATAGCAGGGCCGACTACGTGGAGGCGGCGCCCGACAAATAGCCACAGAGGCTGGCGGAGCGCATGCGCGATTCGGCGGCTGATTATTACTACCAGCTCGTCAAGTGGGTTTCCGGCAGGCGAAGCTTCGGTGGACCACGCCCGGCATGGAAAGGGCCAGCAGCGAACAACGCACCCTATCGCACCTCTGGCAAGTCCGGCGGCTTGGACGCCCGGTGCGGCGTTTAGCGTGTACCGCTGCATCGTCTAGTTAGCTAAGAGTAAGTTAGTACTTGTGTAGTGGGAGTAGATAGTTAACTTGGCTATGATGGTTGTCAAGCGTGGAAGTTCGATTACTCTATATGTGGATCGGACATGTTATTTTGCTCTCAATGTTGAACTTTCGGTTTGAGCGTATGGAATGGGCTGTTATTTTTTAAATGGGTTGTATTTGTCCTCCACGGGTTTAGAGGCTGACTTGTTGGCCTAGCAAGTTGTAGCACACAATCGGGAGATGATTATGCGTGGAGAGGATGACGGCGAGGACCCGCCAAGGTCATGGCGATGCAAGCATGTGCCTCCTTATTTCAAGCTAATAAAAAATGGCTCCTCCTAGTGGATTTCGACATCGGGTCCCATGCCATTGTCAGCGTAGTCAATAAGCGAGAGAATTGCACAATGGCGGTGACACGAGGACCCGGCAGCTCGCCCAGATTATTTTGTTTTGGGTTAATTTGATAAATGCCTCAGAAATGCCACTTGCAATTTCCAAACTTTGAAAAATGCCATTTCATGCCATTTCTAGTGGCATTTTTGAAGTATGGGTGGCGTTTTCAAAGTTTGCAAACTGCGGTGTCGTTTTCAAAGTTTGCAAAAATTGCAGTGGCATTTTCAAAGTTTGGATATTCTTTGTGGAATTTTTATGAATCGCCATAATTGGAGTGGCATTTATCTAATTTGTTTTGAGATGGGCGGGGTGTTAAGCTGGGCTGTCGGGACACTCGGCTGTCTAGACAGCCTTTTCTTTTATGTTTACCACAGACCAGCCCAGTGGTTTTTTTCTTTTTTGAAAATGGCTAGCCGATTTTTTGTGATTTGTCAAGTAAGTCACTTTATCGAGGCTGTTGGGCTGGAAATCTTTCAAGGCGAGGAGAGCTTCATTGGTGGCCGAAAATAGCCTATCGGTAATGAGAAATGGGTTGTACATTTTAAAACACATCAAACCAACAATTAGTTTCAAATATCTTTTTTTCATTTGAGATTTTAAATTGCATTGATTTTTATGCATGGACAATTTATTGGATTTTATATTGATATACATTTATTTTTAAAATCAGTCTGAATGTGACTCAAAATTTGGGATTAAAAATAGTTCGAGACCGCTTACCGACATATGCAAAATTTAGTATAATTTTTTAACCGTGGCCACAATATGGGCTGTAATGCTAACAAAAGAATATGGGCTCCAAAAAACCCATAAGAATTAGCAAATGGGCTGTAAACTATTTGAAATAATGGCGGATGGGCTGTATGCTGTTTTCCACATATTTGAGGCTTTCCACAGATGGCACATATCTTGTTGGATGTCCATCCAACGGCCGTCGTCTTCTTCAATCTCTGCTCTTCCTGCTCCGGCCGCTCAAACAAGCGCCCGTGGGACTGCACCCTCCTCCCATGGCTATCTATCTGCTTGTGAACTGACCGCCCACCATACTCCCATCATGAGCCTCACCGCCCCCGTACACGGGAGGATCAACCTAGCCCTTCTAGCCAGCTCATGAACCACGCGTTTGAATCACGCGCACAATGCTCAAAACCAACATGGCCAAAATTATTACAAATCTCAAAGCAGTCATTAAGAATAGGGGCGCTCTTGAATTAGCTGAAATGCCTCCTTATTACAGCAAAATAATGATTCCTCCACTTGACAGCTAGGACCCACAGGAAGGGCCTCGTATTTGCGAAAAAACGTTCCCCCATTTGTCGGTCGGACCCACCAGCTATATCTTCGCATGCATGAGAAGTGCCTCCTTATACGCCCAAAAAAATGAATACCCCTGCTAGTGGGACCCACCATATTGTTAGGCTGACTTGTGGGCCTACTAAGTTGCAGAGGACGGAGGGCTTTGTCAACTTAGTCAATCTCGATGACCGTATGATGTCCATCCAGCGGCCATAGTGCTTCTTCAACCTCTGGTCTTCTTGCTCCGGCCGCCCAAAGCGCGCGCGGTCGTGCCGCCTGCTCCTGCCTCCGTGGCCCGGCTCCGCGTAGTACCCTTCCTAGGCCTGCCCGTCGTCCACCGCCGTGGTGCTCTCGGTGGCGTGGTCAATGTGGTCAACGACCGACTTCCATCGAGAAAATCTTTGTCGTGGAGAGGTGGCAACTGGGTCCATGGCGATCGCAAGGAAGTGCCTCCTTATTACGAGAAAATAATTATTCCTCCACGGACAGCGGGGACCCTTTGGGCCAGACCAACAGTATTTTGAAAAATCGTTTCCCCCGGTGATGGGACCCACGGACGAACCACCGTATTTCATAAAAAGCGTTCCCCATTGTCGCTCGGACCCACGGAAGTGCCTCCTTATTATGCACAAAAAGCGAATACTCCCGGCTAGCTAGGACCCACCTTGGTGGGAGGCTGTCTTAATGGGCCTACTAAGTTGGCGGGGATGAAGGGCTTTCTCAACTTAGTCAATATGAGCGATTCTAGCTCCGATTGATCGTCGATGTCCATCCAACGGCGTAGTGCTTCTTCAACCTCTGGTCTTCTTGCTCCGGCCGCCCAAAGCAGCGTCGGTCGTGCCGCATGCTCCTGCCTCCCGTGGCGGCTGTGCTGCCGCGGAGGCCTCACCGCCCTACTATTCGCTTTTGGTGGCAGGCCTGCGGTGGCCGGCAGCTCCACCGCGCCGAACGGTGAACCCTCATACTCCTCTTGGCGGGCTTCCCTTGCCACGTCTTCCCGGCTCCCGTCGTCCCTTCCTAGGCCTCGTCGTCGTCGTCCACCGCGCAGTGGTGCTCTCCAGCAGCGTGGTCAATATGGTCAGCGACCGACTTCCATCGGAAGAATCTTTGCGTGGAGAGGTGACGGTGGGTCCACGGCCCAGCCCAGTTTTTGTGATTTGCCAAGTAAGTCACTTTGTCGGGGCTGTTGGGCTGCAAATCTTTCAAGGCGAGGAGAGCTTTCATTGGTGGCCGAGAAAATGGCCATCGATAATGAGAGCTGGGCTGTACATTTTAAAACACATCAAACCGGCAATTAGTTTCAAATATATTTTTTCATCTCAAGATTTGAAATTACATTAATTTTTATGCGTGGAGAATTTGTTGGATTTTATATTGATATACATTTATTTTTAAAATCAGTTTGAATGTGAGTCGAAATTTGGGATTAAAAACAGTTCGGACCACTTTTGAAATATGCAAAATTTCGTATAATTTTAAGCGTGGCCACAATATGGGCTGTAATGCTAACAAAAGAATATGGGCTCCAAAAAAACCTTAAGAATTAGCAAATGGGCTGTAAATTATTAGAAATAATGCGGATGGGCTGTATGCTGTTTTCCACATATTTGAGGCTTTCCTAAAAAGGTTGGCCTTTACAAGCAATGACGGTTTGATGTCCATCCACGGCCGTCGTGTTTCTTCAATCTCTGCTCTTCTGCTCGGCCGCTCAAACAAGCGCCCGGCGGGACTGCCTACTCCCTCCTCCAGCCGGCTGCTTTGCCTTGCTGACCTCATCGCCCCACCGTACTCCCATCGCTGGTCTAGCCATCCCTCTACTCACCCACACTGCTGTTATTCTCGGCGATGGCGAGGCAGACGATAAACCCTCGTCTGATCGTACTCCCCTCAGCGTGGGAAACAAGCTGTCGAGTCTTCCCACCTCCTGTCATCCCTTCTTAGGCCCGCCGTCGTCCACCGCCGTGGTGCTCTCGGCGGCGTGGTCGATGTGGTCAACGACCGACTTCCATTGGAAGAAATCTTGTGCGTGGGAGGTGGCGGTGGGTCCACGGCGCGACAAGAAGTGCCTCCTTATTACGCGCAAAATAATTATTCCTCCACCCGACAGCGGGGACCCACAGACGGGCCACCGTATTTCGCGAAAAAGCGTTTCCCCCACTGCTGGGACCCACCAGCTACACCTTCGCGCGCAAGGAAGTGCGTGCAGGCAAAAAAGCGATTCGCCCCCATTGCTGGGACCAACCAGCTACATCTTATACGCAAGGAAGTGCGTCCGGGCAAAAAATGATTCGCCCCACATTGCTGGGACCCACCAGCTACATCTTGTGAGCAAGCAAGTGCACGGCGGTCGGGACCCACACTGGTCGAGCGTGCGTGGCGTTGTCATTCTAGTCGCGAGCGATGTGCGTACATATATCTTGGTGGATGTAGAGGTGCGCGTAATAGCCGTAGTAGAAGCGGCGCGTACCATGTACGTCATTACAGCGGCCAAGGTGCAAGAAACAAAATACTGACCGCGTATGTGTACATACGGTGGGGTCTCGAATGCCTACTCGGCGCATACGTCTGGCGAGGGCTCGTGTACATGGCTGGGTCGGAGCGGAAACAACGTCGTCGTCATGTTCATGGGAGGCAGCGGAATCGTCGTGTTCATGGAGAGCAGCGGAATGCGTCGTGTTCATCGGGAGCAGCGAAAGCGTGGGAGCCAAGCAGGCTGGGTCGGAGCGGAATGCGTGGTCGTGTTCGCCGGGAGGGCTTGGACAGAACAGGCGATGGAAGCGAGGCTGGCGTACCGCGAAGCGGAGAAGCAGACCTCCTACGTTGGAACAGAGTCTGATGATCGGGAGGGTGTGGCATACCGCCAAAGCGGAGAAGCGGACCTCCTACGGTCGAAGCAGGGAGTCTGTTGATCGGGAGGGTGTGGCGTCCCGCAAAAGCGGAGAAGCGGACCTCCTACGGTGAAACAAGGGTCTGTTGATCGGGGGCGTGGAGTACCATAAAAGCAGTCAAAGCAGGGTCTGTTCGCCGGGAGGGTGTGGCGTCCGCAAAACATGACTCCACGAGATCTTGTTCATCTCCACCGTCGACCTCCTCCGGCCTCCACGGGCTATCGTCGACCTCCTCCAGCCTCCACGGGCTCCTGTTCATCCGGCCTCCACCGCGCTACTCCACGCTCTTGTTCAACCACCCCTCCACGGGCACCCCTCCACCGTCTCTGTTCATCCAGCCCTCCACACCACGGGGTCTGTTCAACCACCCCTCCCGGCCACCCCTCCACCGTCTCTGTTCATCCAGCCCTCCACACCACGGGTCCTGTTCATCCAGCATAGCGCCACCGCTCCTTTGTTCATCCACCCCCCCCCACCAGCGCTCCTTGTTCATCAATCGATCGGCTTGATTTAGCAGCAGCGAAGAATCGCTCCGCCGGGTTCCGTTAACAGCCATCGATCGATCGCTCGGGTTTAATAACGCGCATAGCCTGCGGTGCAATCGCTCGGGTTCGATTAGAGCCCAGCGCCTCGCTTCGGGTTGATTAGAGCCAACGCCTACGCACACTGCAGCGTCGTCTGAGAAAGCGTGCATTGCTCGGCCCCGACCTCCACCGTAACCGGCAACTCCCGAAATTTTCCTCGCCCTCGCTTCTACCATGGTTTTTCCGTCATGGGCGGCCCAAAGAATGTCATGCAGCTGCGTCTCCGGCCCGCCGGGCGAAAAGCCCATTTTCTATCATGATTTTTGTCATAGAAGTAGGATCCCACCACATCTATGATGATACCGGGTTTTGTCACAATTATCGTCATAGAAGTGTCATATGTATGACAGAAAAAATTTCGTTCGGCCCAAAATGTCACGGATGTGTCTTTTTTTTTGTAGTGAATACAATACGTGCCTTGCTGCCCCTACTGTCACAGGGAAAGGACACCGCAAGATTGAACCCAAAGCTAAGCACTTCTCCCATTGCAAGAAAAACCAATCTAGTAGGCCAAACCAAACTGATAATTCAAAGAGACTTGCAAAGATAACCAATCATACATAAAAGAATTCAGAGAAGATTCAAATATTGTTCATAGATAATCTTGATCATAAACCCACAATTCATCGGTCTCAACAAACACACATAAAGAAGATTACATCAAATAGATCTCACGAGAGAGGGGAGAGCGTTGTATTGAGATCCAAAAGAGAAAAGCCATCTAGCTACTAACTATGGACCGAAGGTGCTGAAGTAAACTATTCACACTTCATCGGAGAGGCTATGGTGTTGATGTAGAAGCCCTCCGTGGTGGATGCCCCCTCTGGCGGAGCTCGGAGCAGGCCCCAAGATGGGATCTCGTGGAGTGCAGAAGGTTGCGGCGGTGGAATTAGGTTTTGGCTCCGTATCGATCGTTTGAAGTGCGTAGGTATATATAGGAGGAAGAAGTACGTCGGTGGAGCAACATGGGGCCCATGAGGGTGGAGGGCGCGCTTGGGGGGAGGGCGCGCCCCCTACCTCGTTCCCACGTCCTTTCTTTCGTGACGTAGGGTCCAAGTCTCCTGGATCATATTCGGTGAGAAAATCATGTTCCCGAAGGTTTCATTCCGTTTGGACTCCGTTTGATATTCCGTTTCTTCGAAACTCTGAAATAGGCAAAAAAACAGCAATTCTGAGTTGGGCCTCCGGTTAATAGGTTAGTCCCGGAAATAATATAAAAGTGGAAAATAAAGCCCAATATTATCCAAAACAGTAGATAATATAGCATGGAGCAATAAAAAATTATATATACGTTGGAGACGTATCACTGTCTTGCGTCGAACTCCCTCTCTCAAAGACTCTGAGTACTCCTCCTCTGCGGAACTGTCAATGCAAGAGTCATTCATGATGAAGATGATGCTACTTTGCCAACTACAATGTCGCCGCATATCGACACTGCACCGAGTTCTTCTGCACCACCGGACCTCAACGACAACCCTGCTGCTTCACCTACTCCTCATGGGAGCAGTAGAAGCTCTATGTAAATCAAACCTTTTGGTCCTTCTTGACAAAGGAGGAGAAGCATATGGTGATAGTCTTCAAGCGGGTCCATATGGGTGGTTGCTTTATATTTTGCCAAGTGTTTACAACTCTACGCTTTTGATACATTTGGTTCTTTGAGTTGTAACACTTAAACTTGATGGTCGTCTGCTACCTCTTTACGCCAACTATGTGATGCGATGATAAATTCGCATGCGATGATAAATCCCACGAAGTCATTTATGAGACGTCCATTTTCATTATGCATGTCATTACCTTCGTTATATCCTTTCATACATGATGAATTGTCTTCATTAGTTGAAGAGGATCTCCACAAGTACAACCTGCCCTGTGCATTTGCATTCAAAAGCAAAATACTTATATGCACATCTTCAAGGGGAGCCTTTTACTACTTATGAAGACAATATCTTTAATCCTTTACAATTTCACATACTTTTATCCCCGTTTAAAACTTCAACCAGTTTGTCATCAATCACCAAAAAGGGGGAGATTGTAAGTGCATCTAGTGCCACCCCTAGTTGGTTTTGGAGTATTGACACAAAACTGGTGAGGATTAATGTGTTTGTGAGTGCAGGATAACACGGTAGTAGTCCCTCATTGATTCGTTTTACCTACGGAGATGACCCTAAAATGTATGAAGACATTGAAGACAATGGTGGTATGTGAAGACAATCACATCAAAGTTTATGACTCGAGAAGACATTCACGTGAAGACTATGGAGTGCGAAGACATAGTTGTTTCGTAATTTCCTTTTCTTCTTTGTTGAGTCATAGGAACCACCGTACTGTTAAGTGGGGTCCAAGTGAACAAAGTCAGAGTGACTGAAGTGATGCTCAATCAAATCCTATGTCTTCGAGAGAAGACAATGAGAGAAAATCTTGTCCAGAGCTGGATGAGTCAGCTTTACTTGTAGCCCAAGTCAAGCTGCCGCGTGTGTTTGAAATCTGACCATTGGAACACGTGTCAGTTCCTTAGTGACCAGGGGTCATTTCGGACAAATCAGGTCAGGTTGCCTAGTGGCTATAAATAGCCCACCCCCCTACACCATAAATTGGTGGCTGCTCAGAGTTAGTGCACGGCTTTTGTCGTTTGAGAGCAACCCACCTCTGAAGCTTTTGAGAGAGAGAAATCCTTGCGAGGACAAAGCCCAAAACACTCAAAGCCAAAGGGTGTTAGGCATCACTGAATTCTTTCTGTCCTTGTGACCTGAAGACTTGTTACACTTGAGGACTGTGAATCCTCCAGCCGGTTAGGCGTCGCGTTCTGAGCATCCAAGAGTCATTGTGGATTATGCATGAAGGTTTGGAAGTCTACCTTGAAGACTTACGAGTGATTGAGGCGAGGACTAGGTGTCCTTAGCTCAAGGGAAATAAGGTGAAAAGCGGTCTTGAGTTGAATCTCAGCCTCCCTAACGGATGTCACAGTTGTCACGACAAGCTGGAACTGGTCAACAAATCCTTGTCCTCACCAAGTGACTAGTTCTATCTTCTCCCTCTCTTTACTTAAAGTTTGTCTTAGTGAAGTCATTGCCTGCTTGCATTATCATTATCTTCAACGTGTGGCGACTATTGTTGTTTGGCTTCATCTGTCTTCCATCTGATCCTTTCTACCTAGCTGCTATTAGTCTTCGTGCTTTCACTTCATTGAATACTTGACTATGGCTTGCCTAGTGTAGTCTACCTTCCGCTGCATGTTAATAGGTTCATTTCTATCGTTTGTGTTCGACACTCCCATGTTTTGAAGACTTACATAAAAATCGCCTATTCGCCCCCCTCTAGTCGATAACTAGCACTTTCAGATAGCAACTTTGTTCTCATAGTCAATTGAAACCTCTTCAAAATAGTGGATTCATCATTAAATAAAGTCATGGCCTCTCAAATCCACTTCCATAAATATAATCATCATAAATAGGAGGCATGCTTTCATCACAATAAATATTCTCATCAAAACTTGGGGACTAAAAATATCATCTTCATCAAATATAGCATTCCCAAGTTTGTAGCTTTGCATATCATTATGGATATTCAAAGAATTCATACTAACAACATTGCAATCATGCTCATCATTCAAGGATTTTATGTCAAACATTTTATAGCATTCTTATTCTAACAATTGAGCACAATTTTCCTTTCCATCATTTTCACGAAAGACATTATAAAGATGAATAATATGATGCAACCTCAATTCCATTTTTAGTTTTCTTTTTGTAAAAACTAGTGATAAAACAAGAAACTAAAAGATTCAATTGCAAGATCTAAAGATATACCTTCAAGCACTCACCTCCCGACAGCGGCGCCGAGAAAAGAGCTTAATGTCTACTACACAACTTGTTCTTGTAGACTCGTGTTGGGCCTCCAAGCGCATATTTTTGTAGGACATTAGAAAATTTCCCTCAAGTGGATGACCTAAGGTTTATCACTCCGTGGGAGGTGTAGGATGAAGATGGTCTCTCTCAAACAACCATGTAACCAAATAATAAAAAGTCTCTTATGTCCCCAACACACATATTACAATGGTAATTTGTATAGGTGCACTAGTTCGGCGAAGAGATGGTGATACAAGCGTAGTAATGATAGTAGATATCGATTTTTGTAATAGGAACAATAAAAAAACAGCAATGTAGCAATTGATAAAACGGAGCACAAGCGGTATTGCAATGCTTCAAAATGAAGCCTAGGGTCCGTACTTTCGCTAGTGCAATCTCTCAACAATGCTAATCTAATTGGATCACGTAACCATCCCTCAACGTGCGATGAAGAATCACTCCAAAGTTCTTATCTAGCGGAGAACATAAGAAGAAATTGTTTGTAGCTATTCTTTCTGATCGGTCTATCCAAGAGTTCGACTAAAATAACACCAAGTTATTCTTTCGGATCGATCTATCAAGAGTTCGTACTAAAATAACACTAAGTTATTCTTTCCAATCGATCTACCAAGAGTTCGTACTAAAATAACACCAAAGCAAATTCAGGTTCATAATACTCAATCCAACACAAAGAACCTCAAAGAGTGCCCCAAGATTTCTACCAGAGAAACAAAAGACGAGAACGTGCATCAACCCCTATGCATAGATTACCCCAATGTCACCTCGGGAATCCGCGGGTTGAGTTGGAAAACACATATCAAGTGAATCAATATGATACCCCATTGTCACCATGGGTATTCATAGCAAGACATACATCAAGTGCTCTCAAATCCATAAAAGTATTCAATTCGATAAAAATAAATATCAAAGGAAAACTCAATTCACAACAAGATAGAGAGGAAAACACCATATGATCCAACTATATTAACAAAGACCGCGATACATGAAGATCATGACATCTCAAGAACACGAGATAGAGATTAAACACATAGCTCTTGGTACAAACCCTCAGCCCGGTGGACTACTCCCTCCTCATCATGGTGGCCATCGAGATGATGAAGATGGCCACCGGTGATGATTCCACCTCGGCCGAGTGCGGAATGGGGTCTAGATTGGTTTTCGTAGCTCTGAGAGGCTTGCGGCGTAACTTCTGATCTAGGGTTACTTCGATGGTTTCTCTATTTATAGGATTTTCAGCGTTGGAATCACGCGAAGATGGTACTCGAGGTGAGCACAACCCACCGGGACGCGCCTGGGCCCCCTGGCGCACCCCGGTGTCTTGTGCTCTACTCCTTCACCTTCTAGTCCTTCCATGAAGCTTCGGGGGTCTCTTTTGTTCCAAAAAAATCATCAAAAAGTTTCAGCTCATTTGGAGAACTTTCATTTCTGCACAAAAAACAACACCACGGTAGTTCTGCTGAAAACATCGTCAGTCCGGGTTAGTTTCATGCAAATAATACCAAAACCATATAAAATTATTGTAAATGTGGCATGAATACTTCATAAATTATAGATACGTTGGAGAAGTATCAATCACCAAGCTATTAGAACTTCGTGATGAACTATAATATGCAAGGGATGATGAAAATGATTCCCGAGCTCTTCGCGTTGCTAAAATCGGCGATGGTAGAAATCAAGAAAGAGCATCAAGTGTTGATGGTTAACAGGACCACTAGTTTCAAGAAAGGGAAAGAAGAGAGGAACTTCAAGAAGAATGGCAAGCAAGCTGCCGCTCCATGAAGAAGCCCAAAGCTAGACCCAAGCGTGGCCAGGTGCCTCTACTTCAAAGGACATGGTCCTTTGAAGCGGAACTGTCCCAAATACTTGGCGGATAAGAAGGATGGCAAAGTGAACAAAGGTATATTTGCTATACATGTTATTGATGTGTACCTTACTAGTATAAATAGTAGCCCCTAGGTATTTGATACCGGTTCAGTTCCTAAGATTAGTAACTTGAAACAGGAGTTGCAGAGACTAGTTAAAAGCCAGGTGACGATGTCTATTGGAAATGATTCCAAGGTTGATGTGATCACCATCGCACACTCCCTCTACCTTCGGGATTAGTGTTGAACCTAAATAAATGTTATTTGGTGTTTGCGTTAAGCATGAATATGATTAGATCATGTTCATTGCAATACATTTATTCATTTAAGTCAGAGAATAATTGTTGTTCTGTTTACATGAATAAAACCTTCTATGCTCATACACCCAATGTGAATGGTTTATTGAATCTCGATCGTAGTAATACACATATTCATAATATTGATTCCAAAAGTTGAAAAGTTGATAATGATAGTGCAACATACTTGTGGCACTGCCGTTTAGGTAAATATCGATTGTAAAGCGCATGAAAAAACTCCATGCAGATGGACTTTTGGAATCACTTGGTTGTGAATCATTTGATACTTGTGAACCATGCCTCATGGGCAAGATGAATAAAACTCCGTTCTCTGGAACAATGGGCGAGCTAATGACTTATTGGAAATAATACATACCGATGTATGCGGTCCGATGAGTGTTGAGGCCTTTGGCTGGTATCGTTATTTTCGACCTTCACGAGATGATTTGAGCAGATATGGGTATATCTACTTAATGAAACACAAGTCTGAAACATTTGAAAAGTTCAAAGAATTTCAGAGTGAAGTGGAGAATCATCGTAATAAGAAAATAAAGTTTCTACACTCTGATCGTGGAGGCGAATATTTGGGTTACGAGTTTGGCCTTCATTTAAAACAAAGTGGAATAGTTTCACAACTCACGCCACCTAGAACACCACAGCGTAATGGTGTGTCCGAACGTCGTAACTGTACTTTATTAGATATGGTGCGATCTATGATGTCTCTTACCGATTTACCACTATCGTTTTGGGGTTATGCATTAGAGACAGCTGCATTCACGTTAGATAGTGTTGGGGAACGTAGTAATTTCAAAAATTTCCTACGCACACGCAAGATCATGGTGATGCATAGCAACAAGAGGGGAGAGTGTTGTCCACGTACCCTCGTAGACCGAAAGAAGAAGCGTTACATCAATGCGGTCGATGTAGTCGTGCGTCTTCACGATCGATCGATCCTAGTACGAGCGTCGACACCTCCGCGATCTGCTGCACGTTTAGCTCGGTGGCGTCCCACAAACTCACGATCGATGGAAGCTTGAGGAGAGCTTCGTCAGCACGACGGCGTGATGACGGTGATGATGAAGCTACTCGCGCAGGGCTTCGCCTAGCACTACGATGATATGACCGAGGTGGATTATGGTGGAGGGACGCACCGCACATGGCTAAGAGATCAATGATCAACTTGTGTGTCTATGGGTGCCCCCTCCCGTATATAAAGGGTGGAGGAGGGAGGCGGCCCTCTACTATGGCGGCATACAGGGGAGTCCTACTCCCCGGGAGTAAGATTCCCCCCTTCAATAGTAGGAGTAGGAGAGAAGGAAGGGGAAGAGAGAGAGAGAAGGAAGGAGGCGCGTCCCTCCCTAGTCCAATTCGGACTAGGCCTTGGGGGGCGCGTGGCCTGCCCTAGACAGCCCCTCTCTCTCTCTCTCCCCTAAAGCCCAATAAGGGCCGTATACTCCCCGGCGAATT
The DNA here is from genome assembly GCA_021605205.1 of Aegilops longissima. Taxonomy (NCBI): domain Eukaryota; kingdom Viridiplantae; phylum Streptophyta; class Magnoliopsida; order Poales; family Poaceae; genus Aegilops; species Aegilops longissima. Next base: position 20,140 of record JAHIAM010006989.1, read on the forward strand.
CCCGTAACTCTCTGGTACTCCGATAAATATCCGAACCACTCAGAACCTTTCCGATGTCTGAATATAGCCTTCCAATATATCGATCTTTACGTCTCGAACATTTCGATACTCCTCGTAATGTCTCTGATCTCATCCGGGACTCTGAACAACCTTCGGTACATCAAAACACATAAACTCATAATACCGATCGTCACCGAACATTAAGCATGCAGACCCTACGGGTTCGAGAACTACGTAGACATGACCGTGACTCATCTCGGGTCAATAACCAACAGTGGAACCTGGATGCTCATATTGGCTCCTACATATTCTATGAAGATCTTTATTAGTCAAACCGCATAACAACATACATTGTTCCCTTTGTCATCGGTATGTTACTTGCCGAGATTGATCGTCGGTATCTCAATACCTAGTTCAATCTCGTTGCGGCAAATCTCTTTACTCGTTCATAATGCATCATCCATAACTAACACATTAGTCACATTGCTTGCAAGGCTTATAGTGATGTGCATTACCGAGAGGACCGGAGATACCTCTCCGACAATCGTAGTGACAAATCCTTATCTTCATCTATGCCAACTCAACAAGTACCATCGGAGACACTGTGAGAGCACCTTTATAATCACCCGATTCGTTGTGACGTTTGATAGCACACAAAGTGTTCCTCCGGTATTCGGGAGTTGCATAATCTCATAGTCATAGGAACATGTATAAGTCATGAAGAAAGCAATAGCAATATACTAAACGATCAAATGCTAAGCTAACGGAATGGGTCAAGTCAATCACATCATTCTCTAATGATGTGATCTCGTTAATCAAATGACAACTCATGTCAATGGCTAGGAAACTTAACCATCTTTGATTCAACGAGCTAGTCAAGTGGAGGCATACTAGTGACACTCTGTTTGTCTATGTATTCACACATGTACTAACTTTCCGGTTAATACAATTCTAGCATGAATAATAAACATTTATCATGATATAAGGAAATAGAAATAACAACTTTATTATTGCCTCTAGGGCATATTTCCTTTAGTCTCCCACTTGCACTAGAGTCAATAATCTAGTTCACTTGCCATGTGATTTAACACCAATAGTTCACATCTAGAGTCAGTAATCTAGTTCACATCGCCATGTGATTAACACCCAAAGAGTACTAAGGTGTGATCATGTTTGCTTGTGAGAGAAGTTTAGTCAGCAGATGCAAATTCAGATCCATATGTATTTTGCAAATTTCTATGTCTACAATGTTACTTGCGGAGCTACTTTAGCTAATTGCTCCCACTTTCAATATGTATCCAGTTGAGACTTAGAGTCATCTGGATCGATGTCAAAACTTGCATCGGCGTAACCTTTTACGACGAACCTTTTATCGACTCCATAATCGAGAAACATATCCTTTTCCACTAAGGATAATTTTGACCGCTGTTCGATGATCCACTCCTAGATCACTATTGTACTCCTTGCCAAACTCGATTGTAGGGTATAAAATAGATCTGTTACAGCATGGCATACTTTATAGAACATATGGTGAGGCATAGGGAATGACTTTCATTCTCTTTCTATCTTATGCGTGGTCGGGCTTTGAGTCTTACTCAATTTCACATCTTGTAACACATGCAAGAACTCTTTCTTTATTTGTTCCATTTTGAACTACTTCAAAATCTTGTCAAGGTATGTACTCATTGAAAAAAACTTATCAAGCGTCTTGATCTATCTCTATAGATCTTGATGCTCAATATATAACAGCTTCACGAGGTCTTTCTTTGAAAAACTCCTTTCAAATACTCCTTTATGCTTTCGAGAAAATTCTACATTATTTCCGATCAACAATATGTCATTCACATATATTTATCGAAATGATGTAGTGCTCCCACTCACTATCTTGTAAATACGGGCTTCACCTGAAATCTGTATAAACCTATATCTTTCTGATCAACTCATCAAGCGTATATTCCAACTCCGAGATGCTTGCACTAGTCCATAGATGGATCGCTGGAGCTTGCACATTTGTTAGCACCTTTAGGATCGACAAAACCTTCTGGTTGCATCATATACAACTCTTCTTTAAGAAATCCATTAAGGAATGTAGTTTTGACATCTATTTGCGATTTCATAAAATGTGGCAATTTGCTAACATGATTGGACAGACTTAAGCATCGCTCTGGTGAGAAAATCTCATCGTAGTCAACACCTTGAACTTTGTCAAAACCCTTTTACGTCAAGTCTAGCTTTGTAGATAGTAACACTACTATCGTCCATCTTCCTCTTGAAGATCCATTTATTTTCTATGGCTTCCCGATCATCAGGCAAGTCAACCAAAGTTCACACTTTGTTCTCATACATGGATCCCATCTCAAATTTCATGGCCTCAAGCCATTTCGCGGAATCTGGGCTCATCATCGCTTCCTCGTAGTTCATAGGTTAAGTCGTGGTCAAGTAACATGACCTCGAACAGGATTACCGTACCACTCAGTGCGGATCTCACTCTAGTTGACCTCGAGGTTTGGTAGTAACTTGATCTGAAGTTACAGTCATCATCATTAGCTTCCTCACTAATTGGTGTAGGAGTCACGGGAACAGATTTACGTGATGAACTAATTTCAATAAGGGGTAGATCTGATTACCTCATCAAGTTCTACTTTCCTCCCACTCACTTCTTTGAGAGAAACTCCTTCTCTAGAAAGGATCCATTCTTAACAGCGAATGTCTTTCCTTCGGATCTGTGAGAGAAGGTGCACCCAAGCTGTATCCTTTGGGTATCCTATGAAGACCAATTTCTCGATTTGGGTTTGAGCTTATCGGGATGAAAATTTTCACATAAGCATCGCAACCCCAAACTTTAGAAATGACAACTTTGGTTTTTGCCAAACCACAGTTCATATGGTGTCGTCTCAGCGGTTTAGATGGTGCCCTATTTAGCGTGAATGCAGCTGTCTCTAATGCATAACCCCAAAGCGATAGTGGTAAATCGGTAGAGACATCAGAGATTGCATCATATCTAATAAAATGCTGTTCGCTGTTCGGACACACCATTCTGTTGTGGTGTTCGGGTGGCTTGAGTTCTTGAAACTATTCCGCATTGTTTCAAATGAAGATCAAACTCGTAACTCAAATATTCTCCTCCACGATCAGATCGTAGAAACTTTATTTTCTTGTTACGATGATTTTCCACTTCACTCTGAAATTATATGAACTTTTCAAATGTTTCAGACTTATGTTTCATGAATTAGATATACCCATATCTGCTCAAATCATCTGTGAAGGTCAGAAAATAACGATACCAGCCACGAGCCTCAACACTCATCGGATTCCATACATCAGTATGTATTATTTCCAATAATTCAGTTGCTCATTGAGGAGTCTGGACTAGGGGTGTGCGGATAGCGAACTATCATCACGGCGGACTCCAAGACTATGAAGATACAAGATTGAAGACTTAGTCCCGTGTCGGATGGGACTTTCCTTGGCGTGGAAGGCAAGCTTGGCGTCTGGATATGTAGATCTCCTACCATTGTAACCGACTCTGTGTAACCACGACCTATCGGTGTCTATATAAACCGGAGGGTTTTAGTCCGTGGGGCGAAAACAATCATACCATAGGCTAGCTTCTAGGGTTTAGCCTCCTTGATCTCGTGGTAGATCTACTCTTGTACTACCCATATCATCAATATTAATCAAGCGGGGTAGGGTATTACCTCCATCGAGAGGGCCGAACACAGGTAAAAACATCGTGTCCCTTGTCTCCTGTTACCATCCGCCTAGGCCTTGATTCGGGACCCCCTACCGAGATCCGCGGTTTGACACCGACATTGGTGCTTTCGTTGAGAGTTCCTCGTGTCATCACCGATAGGCCCGATGGCTCGCCGATCATCAACAACAGCAGCGGTCGGTGAGACTTTTCTCCCGGACAGATCTTAAATATTCGGCGGCTTTGCTGCGGGCCAATTAAGCAGCCATCTGGAAGCGGATCAGCTTCGCCCCTGGCCATCGGTCAGATTTGGAAGTTTGAACTATCGACCCGATATCGCGGAGACTTGATCTTGACGGATTCGAGCATGACCAAGCGTGCGCACTATCTCGATGGGCATGATCTAGCTCTGGCGAGCGATTGCCACGGAGGCGCACCAACATCGCTCCGACCCTTAATCCGGGCGGATTCCCGATCGAGGGCAGTGGTTGGACACCGCCTCGGGGCTACAATCTCTGGCGATTGAGCGAACTCCATCCTGTCCTTTGTGAAGACTTGACTCCGGTGCGGACTCCTCTCGGGACTCGAACCCTCCAGCGCCCCTAATCGAATCAATTGGGCGCGGTCATGGAGTTCACTGCCGCGGACATCTTTTGCTTTTCGCCCTTTGGCGACATCCTGAATTCACTAAAGTCTCTCTCTTTATCCGGAGAGCCCTGCCGGACTACGGACGGAAGGTTGGGATCTGAGCAGCGAAGAAATTCAGCGCCCACCACCACCCACTTTGTAACAGCATCGATGATTTAACCGACATGCTCGACCCGACTCTGAAGACATCTACGGTATGGGCGGCGATGCGGAGGCGACCAAGACCCAGCACCTACTGAGGCCTTTGGAAGGCCACCTCGTCATCGACATATACATGGTGGATATCCCAAAAGATGGGAATGGCGATGGAACAACGAGGATGACACCTCAAAAAGCAACGAGCGCCCGGCGTCGGTGGCGCGCTCTAAATCCGCCAAAGCAAAAATGGTGATTCGGCACGGGAGATAATAACACCCAGACGATGCGAAGACAACCCCCTCCAGCGGGACTCGGCGCGGGAGGAGGGAGAAGCAAATCCGCGCGATAGTGCAGCAGAGAAAAAGGTCGAGGGCGATAATTATGCACCTCCCTCCGAAGATGAGGCAAGCCTCGGCGGACGGCAATTTGTCGTGCTGAGGATCCGCCCGAACAAGAGCATTTCAAGCGCGGGCTTATAGCCACGGCAAGCAGCCTCAAGAAAAAGCAGCAACAACTTAGAGCTGACCAAGACACTGCTGGTGACGGATGGATTTGAAGTCCTTGGTGCGAAGAGTATGAACGACGAGCGCCCCTCAAAAGCTACCCCAAGCGCGGGCCGTTGCCTCGATCGGAGGAGGAAGCACCCAAGTCACCGGCGCCGCGACATGGCAGACCCGGCCACCCGTGGTCGTGACGGAGAAGCCTCTCGGCCCTCCGCTCAAGCCACGCCCGGCGCGCTCAAAAAGTACCAAGGCGGAAAAACGCGCCGGACTTGCGAGATATATTGGAGGACAAGGCAAAATATACAAGATCGATCTACGGATCGCGTGGGCATAACGACATGGGATGATTACCGTCGCGCGGATACAGCAAACCGGTCGGGCGAACACGATGAACAAAGCTCATATGAGCTACGTCGTGATATATTATCTGGCGCCGCACACCACTATGCTTCACGGATGAGTAATGGATCATCAAACCCCGAGGGTTTCAAACCCGTAAACATCGAATCATCGTACCACAGATCCTGCGATGCGGATGAGGACTATCTCCTCCATATCCACATGGCCCGCGGTGATGATCTACATGCCATCAAATACCTCCCTCAAGCTTAAGGACCAGCTCGGCATTGGCTCAACAGCTTGCCAGCGAGAATCAATTGGTTGTTGGGAGGACACGGAAGCCGCATTCCATGATAACTTCCAGGTCACATATGCGACCACAGAGCGCCGATGACCTTAGCCACATAATTCAGCAGCGGAAGAATTGGCGGACAATTACAGACGGTTCTAACAAGAAAAATCAAATCATTGGTGTCCGGATCAGAGGCCCTTGCAGCCTTCAAACATAACATCATGACGAGTGGCTTGCCCGGCACCTAGGACAGGAAAAGCCAAAATCCATGGCAGCCCTCACAACACTCATGACCGCTTTTATGCGGAGAGGACAACTAGCTAGCTCGAAGCAACAACTTGGCCAAACATCGATAGTTCGGATACCAAGGACAGCAATGGCGGTCGCGTCGCAACAAGAACAAAGCGCCGCGTGCGGCGATATCACTGAAGATCTGACCGTCAATGCGGATTGAGCTCTAAACCGGTCGCGGAAGAAGCCATTCATAAAAATACCGGGGCCCGTCCAACGGACCGAATACTCGATCGCTTGTGCGGATACACGGCACCCCGAAAAACCAGCCAATCACACCAACAGGGATTGTTGGGTGTTCAAACAAGCGAGCAAGTTAAGAGCCAAACACAATGACAAGGGGCTGCATAGCGATGGCGAGGAAGAGCCCGGCCGCCCGAACAATAGAGACGAAGGGTTTTCCCACACAAGTGCGGACGGTGAACATGATATCGCAACCCACATACCCAAAGGGGGCGAGCGTGCACTAAAGGGCGTATATGCGATGGAGCGATCGCCCCAAAGTTCAACCCATGGTCTTCTGCCCGATCACCTTGATCGAAGGACCACCCACTAGCATTAAATCACGGCGGGTTCGCGCATTGGTTCTTGACCCAATCATTGACAATTTCACCTCACAAGAGTCACGATGGGCGGCGGCAACTGAACTGCTTTATCGAGGATCTGTCATAAAATGGGCATAGACCCCTCGGCATTAAGCCTACAAAGGCGAGCTTTAAAGGCGTCATACCGGGTGTAGAGGCCGGTTATGCGGGCTCGATTACACTCGAAGTGGTCTTTGGATCCCGGATAACTTCGAAGCGAAGAGTTAATCTTCGACATCGTCCCATTCGCGGCGGCTATCATACCTTTGCTCGGATGAACCGCATTGCAAAGTTCAATGCGGTGCCGCCTCGCATACCTCAAGCTCAAGATGCGAGGCCCTCGAGAGTAATCACGGTCAATGGAAACACGAGCGCTCTCTCGAATGGAGGAGCACAGCAGCGACCCTCATGGCGGAGGTACAAAGCAGCCTCTCACAGCAATTCTCGAGTCCGGCCACTAAGCGTCCGGACCTTTGTCAAGCAGCGCCGGAGTAACATACAACAAGACCGCTGGCACGATTCAAGCAGCGTAGCAATCCGGCTAACCCCAGCCCTCGCGAAATTGCGAAGCTAGTATTACTGCGTACATAATTCGCTCTGGAGATACCATGGGCATATGGGGAGGGCAAGACCACGGCACGCCAAGAATGCGGCTCGACCCCACCGGGGCTCCGATTGTGTCATTCCTTTTATTTTTCCTTTTTCTTCCTTTTCTTACTTTCAGGACTCCGTCTTTCGAAGTCTGTCCGGCACTAAGCGCCGAACTCACGATGCAACAGCAGGGAGCGAAAGCCACGTCGAGTGTTGGTGGTCTCTATTCGAGCATTATACCTGTTTTACATACCATCCCAGCTTACCTGGAGAGGACATGTTAGATAGTCCCATCCCTTGCTTATCGCACTATTTGTATCGTTCTGCTTTCATTGCAGTACCTTTTGAATAAACAATACATAGCTTTTGCTTATTATTGCACTACTTCCTTTATCTATACATATGTTCATTTCATGACATGTTGCAACCGTACACTTTAGTGCAGCCAATACACCGAGGGCTTAAGTATCCCAAAATTATGGTGTGATAAGTCCGAACACTTTCACAAGTCGGCACCCGAACTTATAGCATTATATGAATCGGTTTGAATCATGTCTTGGGTCAATAGTTGGGTTTGCCCGGCTCCGTGTTTTGGTACCTTACGTTCCGTTATATCGGCTAAGGTAGCACCAAGAGAACCACTGCGATTGTGCCCAGTTGAGCTGGGTGAGCACCTCGGTGGAAAGCTAAAACTGACCATCATGATAGAGAGCGAGCGATCGCTGTTAGAGAGGTTTTTGGGTCCCTAAAGACTTATGTCACTTAGGCGAGGAACGGAATTGTCCGGCCAGGCGTGGATAGCGCCCGAACTCGGTCTTCGAATACTAGGGGCTTAGCGAAATTTAAAATTATAGAATTCTATGGCTAAGTGAGAGTGTTCAAGCATTATAAGTCCGGTTGCCTTGTTCATTGTGTTGGCGCCTCCTAGATGGACCCAAGAATGGGAACAAGAGTGCTCAAGTTTATCCGAACACCCAGCACTTTCGTGGCATGGGGCTGAAACCAATGACTTGCCATCTCTCAAATTTGATAAGCGGCAGCCTGAAGGTAATATTTTAAATTAACAAGCGTTGCTTAGCGCATATGAACAAGTTTTCAGCATCTGAGGATAAAAATGCGAGCCTATTCAAAATTACATCTTTGGAGCACTCATCCGCTATTCGTGGGCACCCTTGAGAGGCCCTCATAGTACATTTGGCGTGCGATGCTCCTTGCCCTTGGTGGCCCGTCCGTCACAAGCTTCTCGCATCCAGCTTGCCCCGTGCACTTTAGCACGGGCAAGGGCCAACGGACACCTTCAATGCAGATGGGCGCAGTGACTTCAATCCGTGGACGGCGTCCACCGATCGCTACACTAAGCGAAGTAGCTCCGGGCATGGCTTCCAATGGCCACGGCCGGCGCTATAAGGCCCTTCATAGCCTGTTCGACGACCTTGTGGAGCTCGACCAGCTGCTTCAGCTGGTCGCTCAGGGGCACCGGATGTCCGGCCTCAGCATACTGAGACCAGAACACCTTTTCCGTCGAGCTTCCCTCCTTGGCGCGGTAGAATGCGGCAGCATCAGACACACTACGGGGCAAATCTGCGAATGCTCCTGGAGAGCTCCAAATCCGGGTAAGTAATAGGTAATTCACTTTCACATGCTTGCTTTGCATAAAGAATGCCTTACCGGCGCGATCTCCATTAACGACTCAATTTCTTGGAGGCTTTTGGGCCTCGGCCTTAGCAACTTTGGCACTCTCAAGAGCAGGCGAGCTCGGACTCTCGAGTCTTGAGTCACGCTCCAAACTCTCGTGTTTTTCCACGAGAGCTTGGAGCTCTTGCCGTCTCTCGGCCAGCTCGCCTCCCCTTCTCTCGCTCGGTGCGTTCCTTGAGCCGCTTTGTTTCGACCACGAACACGCTTCCTTGAGGTCGCCACCTCCTTCGTGGCCCTGCAGTACCCATGTTATTCTGTTATTTTTGCAACGAAACCTTTCTATATGGTATTTCTTTAATAAGGTACTACTTACCTTCCTTGTCCTCGAGCTGCTTCTTGGCTTGGCCGAGCTCGTTCTCGGACCGCTCGAGGCTATGCTTCAATGCATTGACCTCCATGATCGATCTGGCGAGAGTCGGCGCGCCTGCATTCCCATATTGACATACTTATGTTAGACTCCTGCATATATCTTTTTAGATCCTTAGTCGGTTTTCTTTCCGAACACGAACTAAGCATCGGGGCTCTTGTCTGTCACGGTAATATTTTTACATATTCTAAACTTACCTCAAAGCTTTGTTAGAAGGCTGGTAAAGGCAGTCAGCCCGCTCTTGGCGGACTGAACTGTCGGATCACCGCACTCATGCGAGTGCGGTGCTCCTCCTCGATGGGGCTGTCAGCGCCTCCGATGCTTTCTCTGGTGCCTCCGGTTGGATGGAGACACGGCGTCTTACCCTTCTTCTTGAAGGACCGCTTGCCGAACTCGGAACCACTGAAGGTTCGGCATGGAGTCCGGACAAGGGTGGGCTTAGAGCCTGAGGGGTCTTGCCCCCCGCGCTGGAGTCGGGAGGTTGCCTTGTGGCGCCTCCTGCGCCACCTCTTCTTGACCAAGCCCCTTGGGGCCCCACCATGATGTCGTCCATGGCGTGAGGTGAGGCGGTCGGAAGTGAAATACTTTCCATTTCTGACAAACTCAAGGACCCGCTCGATGAAGTGGCGAACTCGCCCTTGGGCGGGCTGCATGATTGTTCGGCATTAGAGAACACTATGCAATGATAAAAAAAGCCATGGGTATCCGAACACTTACGATCTCGCCGAGCTTGGCCCTTGTTGGCCAATCCTCCTCGTCGTCATCGGCGTTGGTGGAGAAGTCGGAGGAAGGTTCTTCCTTCTTGGACCCTCCGGCCTCCCGGTTAGGCGGCCTTCCTTTCCTCTCCTCCCCGGCGGGGAAAGCTTCTTTCCTCCTCCTCATCCTCGGAGAAGATTACCTTGAGAATCGGCCGCACCTTTTAGCGTCGGGAGCTCCTTGAGTTCCGTGGCCTCCTTCTTAGCCTTCTTCTCCTGCACCACATGGGGTGCGGAGCCATCAGCCCGTCAATCGAGGCGTCCGCTGGAGTCTTCCGGCAAAGGGCGGATAGTTAATCTGTCCGGGCGTCTTCACCGATCTGTCAAAGATTAGGGAGTTTTAGATCCCACATAGAGTCAATCTATGAAAAAGAGTCCCGTAAAGGGTAAAATAACTTACCTGCCGGCTTGACACGCGAGTTGTATCCGCGATCTTTGTTAGCGGATCTTTGGGCTTCAGCGCCCTTGAACAGCACCTTCGGGCATCTTCGTGCGTAGTGTCGAAGAGCCAGCTCAAGATTCGGTCTTTGTGCGGATCGAACTCCACAAATTAAAGGCTGTTGTTGGCATGGGAGAATCCGGCGGATGAGCATCACACGGATTACGTCGACAAGCTGAGATTCTTGTCCACCAGGTTTGGACGCATGTTTGGAGTCGGATAGCTTGTCGAATTCCCCCGTCGGACCGTCTCTTTCCATGGCGAGGCCGTGTGGGGAAGCCAGATCTGAATTCGGGGCCGCCACCCATTGAGTCGCGTGGCTCGGTGATGAAGAACCACCCGATTGCCACCCTTTATTGTCTCCACAAAGGCGCCCTCGAGCCATAGGACTTTGGCCATCTTGCCGACCATGGCACCTCCGCACTCCTCTTGGCGGCCGCCCACTACCTTGGCTGACATTGAAGATCTTGATCATAGGCGAAGTAGGGCTGGATCTGAAGGAAGGCCTCGCACTGACGATAAACACCGAGATGTTGAGGATAAAATTGAGGGGACAGATCGTGGAAGTCCGAGGCCGTAGTAGAACATGAGCCCCGGACAAATGGGTGAAGTGGAAAACCTAGTCCAGCGGAGGAAGTGGGGAGAAACACCACCCTCTCATGGGGCACTGGGGGTTGGAATGAGCTGCCCGCGTCGGGCAGCCTGTCTGTGATGTCGCGGACAAATATCCAGCCTCCTTGATCGTGTGATGTGCCCCTCCGTGGCGGAGGAGGCCATCCACCTGCCTCCGCTCGACATGGTTGGAGGAGGTTGAGATGGGATGTCGGACTTGGTATTTGGAGCTCGAGTGGGCGGAAATGGATGAGCAAGCGAGGAAGAAGGCGTGGGTGAAAAGGTGGATCCTTATCCTTATATGGAAGGATGAAGCTATCGTCCCCACCAACTGGTAAAACTCACTTATCTCCCAAGCGTCGTAATCAATGGCGCGGATGGGTTACTACGTCCGTATTGATGGGAATCCCGGAATAAGCGGGCACGATCTATGCTTTGATAAGACGTGCCAAGGAAACCGCCTCGTTAAGCGCTAAGGTGGAGCGGTAAAAAGCGATTCATATAAAGGCTGGCGGGGTGTGGTGTCACGCCCGCGGAATCGTCGGCAGATCTGTGCCAAAATTATTCTCTCGTGTTATGTGGAACTTGTTTTGCGAGCCGAAGACAATATCTTGCGCCGGACTCGTCATCATTAAAGCCTGGTTCGGGGAGACTCTTGAGGAGTCTGGACTAGGGGTGTCGGAGAGCGAACTATCATCACGGCGGACTCCAAGACTATGAAGATACAAGATTGAAGACTTACGTCCGTGTCCGGATGGGACTTTCCTTGGCGTGGAAGGCAAGCTTGGCGTCTGGATATGTAGATCTCCTACCATTGTAACCGACTCTGTGTAACCCTAACCTATCCGGTGTCTATATAAACGGAGGGTTTTAGTCCGTGGGGCGAACAACAATCATACCATAGGCTAGCTTCTATGGTTTAGCCTCCTTGATCTCGTGGTAGATCTACTCTTGTACTACCCATATCATCAATATTAATCAAGCGGGGTAGGTATTACCTCCATCGAGAGGGCGAACACAGGTAAAAACATCGTGTCCCTTGTCTCCTGTTACCATCCGCCTAGGCAGCGTAGTTCAGGACCACCTACCGAGATCCGCGGTTTGACACGAGACTCGCTCATTGTTCGGAGAAGCGGAGTCTTAGTCATCTTGCCCACAAGGCATGGTTACAAGCATCAAGTGATTCAAAAGCCCATCGGCATGGGTTTCTTCATGCACTTTACATAATATGACCTAGCGGCGATTGCCACAAATAAGTTGCACTATCATTATTAACTTTGCATCTTTTGGCATCAATATTATGAATATGTGTATCACTATGATTGAGATTCAATAAACCATGCACCTTGGGTGTATGACCATAGAAGGTTTTATTCACATAAACAAAATAACAATTATTCTTTGACTTAAATGAATAACTGTATTGCAATAAACATGATCAAATCATATTCATGCTCAACACAAACACCAAATAACATTTATTTAGGTTCAACACTAATCCCGAAAGTATAGGGAGTGTGCGATGATGATCATATCAATCTTGGAACCACTTCCACACACATCGTCACTTCACCTTAACTAGTCTATGTTCATTACGCAACTCCGTTTGAGTTACTAATCTTAGCCCGAACTAGTATCAAATCTTGAGGAGTTACTATAAACACTAATAAAGTACACATCAATAAGAAGTATATCAAATATACCTTTGTTCACTTTGCCATCCTTATTATCCGCCAAATACTTGGGGCAGTTCCGCTTCGGTGACGATCGCTTTGTAGTAGAAGCACTTAGTCTCGGGCTTAGGTCGGACTTGGGCTTCTTCATGAGCAACAACTTGCTTGCCATTCTTTTGAAGTTCCCCTTCTTCCTTTGCCCTTTTCTTGAAACTAGTGGTCTTGTCAACCATCAACACTTGATGCTTTTGTTGATTTCTACCTTCATCGATTTCAGCATCATGAAGAGCACAGGAATCGTTTTCGTTATCCTTGCATATTATAGTTCATCACAAAGTTCTAGTAACTTGGTGATAGTGACTAGAGAACTCTCTCAATCACTATCTTATACGGAAGATTAACTCCCTTGATTCAAGTGATTCTAGTACTCAGACATTCTGAGCACATGCTCACTAGCTGAGCTATTCCCCTCCATCTTGTAGGCAAAGTACTTGTCAAAGGTCTCACACCTTTCGACATGGGCATGAGTCTGAAATACTAATTTCAACTCTTGGAACATCTCATATACTACGGTGTTTCAAGAGCGTCTTTGAAGCCCGATTCTAAGCCGTAAAGTATGGTGCACTAAACTATCAAGTAGTCATCATATCGAGCTTGCCAAACATCCATAACGTCGCATCTGCTCCTGCAATCGATTACATCACCTAGCGGTGCATCAAGGACATAATTCTTACGTGCAGCAATGAGGATAATCCTCGGATCACAGATCCAATCCGCATCATTGCTACTAACATCTTTCAACTTAGTTTTCTCTAGGAACATATCAAAAATAAAAGCAGGGAGCTAAGCGAGCTATTGATCTACAACATAGATATGCTAATACTACGGGACTAAGTTCATGATAAATTAAATTTCAATTAATCATATTACTTAAGAACTCCCACTTAGATAGACATCCCTCTAATCATCTAAGTGATCACGTGATCCATATCAACTAAACCATGTCCGATCATCACGTGAGATGGAGTAGTTTTCAATGGCGAACATCACTATGTTGATCATATCTTTTATATGATTCACGCTCGACCTTTCGGTCTCCAGTGTTCCGAGGCCATATTTGCATATGCTAGGCTCATCAAGTTTAACCCGAGTATTCTGCGTGTGCAAAACTGGCTTGCACCCATTGTATGTGAACATAGAGCTTATCACACCCGATCATCATGTGGTGTCTCAGCAAGAAGAACTGTCGCAACAGTGCATACTCAGGGAGAACACTTGTACCTTGAAATTTAGTGAGAGATCATCTTATAATGCTACCGTCGAACTAAGCAAAATAAGATGCATAAAGGATAAACATCACATGCAATCAATATAAGTGATATGATATGGCCATCATCATCTTGTGCCTTTGATCTCCATCTCCAAAGCACCGTCATGATCACCATCGTCACCAACGCGATACCTTGATCTCCATCGTCGCATCGTTGTCGTCTAGCCAACTATTGCTTCTCGACTATCGCTACGCTTAGTGATAAAGTAAAAGCAATTACATAGCAATTGCATTTCATACAATAAAGTGACAACCATATGGCTCCTGCCAGTTGCCGATAACTCCATTACAAAACATGATCATCTCATACAATAACATTTAGCATCATGTCTTGACCATATCACATCACAACATGCCCTGCGAAAACAAGTTAGATGTCCTCTAATTTGTTGTTGCAAGTTTTACGTGGCTGCTACGGGCTGAGCAAGAACCGTTCTTACCTCGCATCAAAACCACAGCGATATTTACGTCAAGTATGTGTTGTTTTAACCTTCAACAAGGACGAGGCGTATGCGCGGTCGATTCAACTAAAGTTGGAGAAAGCAGACACCGCCAGCCACACGTATGCGAAACACGTCGGTAGAACCAGTCTCGGCGTAAGCGTCTGCGTAATATCGGTCCGGGCAGCCGTCCAACAATACCGCCCGAATCAAAGTATGACATCTTTGGTAAGCAGTATGAATAATATCGCCCACAACTCATTTGTGTTCTACTCATGCATATAACATCTACGCATAAGCCTAGCTCGGATGCCCTTTGTTGGGGAGCGTAGTAATTTCAAAAATTTCCTCACGCTTACGCATAAGATCATGGTGATGCATAGCAGCGAGAGGAGAGTGTTTTCCATGTACCCTCGTGAGCCGAAAGAAGAAGCGTTATGACAGCGTGGTTGATGTAGTCGTGCGTCTTCACGATTGACCGATCCTAGTACCAAACGTACATCACCTCCGTGATCTGCACATTCAGCTCGGTGGCGTCCACGAACTCATGATCGGTAAAGCTTTGAGGAAGTGCCGATTGTCAAAACCGGCGGATCTCGGGTAGGGGTCCCGAGCTGTGCGTCTAGGCGGATGGTAACAGGAGACAAGGGACACGATGTTTTACCCAGGTTGGGCCCTCTTGATGGAGGTAAAACCCTCGTCCTGCTCGATTGATATTGATATTGTGGATGTTTACAAGAGTGGATCTACCACGAGATCAAGAAGGCTAAACCCTAGAAGCTAGCCTATGGTATGATTGTAAGGTTGTTGTGATGATGATAGTCCCTACGGACTAGAGCCATCCGGTTTATATAGACAGGAGAGGGCTAGGGTTACATAAAGTCGGTTACAATGGTAGGAGATCTACATATCCGTATCGTAAGCTTGCCTTCCACGCCAAGGAAAGTCCCATCCGGACACGGGAGAAGTCTTCAATCTTGTATCTTCATAGTCTTGGAGTCCGATCGATGATGATAGTCCGACCAATGATAGTTGACTAATGATGGTAGTCCAGCTATCGGACACCCCTAATCGAGGACTCCTCGGTAGCCCACGAACCGGGCTTCAATGGCGATAAGTCCGGTAGCGTATATTGCTTGGCATTGCAAAGCGGGTTCCTCCTCGAATGATAGAAGATTGTGAACACCGGGATAGTGTCGGCTCGCAAAATAAATTCCACGTTCCACCGTAGAGAATAATATATACACAAGTTCAATCTGCGGCGTTTTACGTGGCATGGCGTCACACCACTACCAAGCCATTACTGAATTGTTTTTACTTTACCACCTCAGCACATTTAGCGGCGGTTTCCTTAACGCGTCTTGTCGAGCGAGATCGTGTTCCCCTTAATCCGGGATTCTCATCAATACGGACGTGGGTAACCCAACGCGCCCGTCGCCCGCCCCCTCTATCGGCGAGTCCCAAGCGGTCCGAAGGCGGCTCTTGGTATTCTCCCTCTTTATAATGGGACCAAGGCTCGTTTCTTTTCTTCAATCCTTCATCGAATCCTCTCCCGCTCCAAGTTCCGGCACCTAGAGCTCCAGTTGGCGCCGGACATTCGCGATGTCGGTTCCGACCTCGGGGCGGTGGATGCCCTCCTCCGTCACGGAGGAGGGCGTGCTAAAGCTGCGGGAGGCCAAGTGCACAGCTTATGAGATTTCGCTTGGTGGCCTGCCGAAGGGCAGCCATCCCCACCCCCGAGCCGGCGAGTATGTCGTTTTATATCCCACCTCCGTCGGGGTTTAGGCTTCCCGATGGATCCTTTTGTGAGAGGGCTCATGTTTTACTATGGGTTGGAATTCCATGATTTGGCTCATGATCCATCCTCCATGTCTCCGCATTCATTATCGTGTCTGAAGCCTTCCTCCGCGTCACCCCTCACTTGACTGTGGCTGAAGACCTTCAATGTGGGCGAAGATGATCGGGCGTCAAGCGGAGTGTGGCCAGGCGACCATAAGTAGGAGAGCCGATGCCCGTGGCCGCGGAGCTCCTTCAAGAGGAGCTCGGCCCGTGGCAGCAAGTGGTTCTATATTACCGTTACGAGGGCGCGGACAAAATCCGCCGCACCTATTCGCCCGGGACCTCCATGACGGTTGATGTCGTGGGTCGACCAAGGAGCTCAGCGGGGGCCGTCAAAGGGCGTGCCCCTACCGCGAGGCAGTTCGAGATCTCCAAACTAGGGAGGTCGATATGGTGGTGGTGATGCAGGTTATGCTGATTAGGCGTCTCCGCCACGCAAGCGTCGCCCTCTCCGGCTATGGGAGTTTAATCCGGAGGCCACAGTTCTTCAACACTTCATGGGTATGACACCCACAGAGATGTACAAATTATTCTTCGGATCGCAAGAGATGCGTCCGGAATTGACCGAGAATGCTGGCCTAAGCTGCAATCGCCGGATACTCAAGTAAGTAGTTCGAGTCCGGACTTATCGTTTGTTTGCCTTCGATGATTAGCCTTATGACCAACTTCCTTCTACGGGAGTGGATAGCGGAAGCAAAATTGTCTGATGTCGGCCCCCTCCCAAGACAGCGCGGATCCGTGCTGGTCCGGATGCTTGAGGTTGCGCCTTTAGAGGAAGGCGAAGGGAAAACAAAGGAAGCTACTGCCTCGCCTAAGGAGGCTCTTGAAGAGGGAGATCGAGAATCCCTCCCCCAAGGGAGAGAGGACTGCCTCAGGGACCGGGGCAAAAGCCTCTAAGCGGGGAAGAAATCTTGGCGGAGGGTCCTGCGTCAGGGAGGCCCGGCGCACAATCTCCTTAAGAGTCAGCCCTCCAACGAGCCGTAAGTAGAAAGAAAGGAGTATTATAATAAGGGACATCCCTATTTGTGCTTACGAGGATAACTAAAGTTTTTACCTTGTAGTTCGGATCTCCGTCCTTGCCAAATGAGCTCGTCTTGAGGATCCTTAAATGCGGAGATAATAGAAGCGAGCGCCTCCGTCCAGGCGCCGTCGGATAAAGCGGAGACGAGCCTGAAGTGTAAATCACGGAGGAGCCCGGGTTTGGCAAAGCGGATAGTTCGGCACCAAGCGGTGTCTGGTGAAGGATCTGCTTGAGAAGGCGTCTATCTCGATAGATCACTGCGCATTGATGAGCATGGTGATTGAAAAGATTTAAATCCGCCGGCGCGTTACCTGATCCGTCGGGGAGTTCTTTGGCGGGGTTTGAGTGCGTAAAGATGACACACCTTTTAACAGTTTGCATATAGAATCGCCTGTATAGATAGTAGCCCACGAGACTCGGTAGGTTGTCGAAATCGACGGATCGTGCGAGGATCAAATCGCAGAGTTTAAATTCCGTCGTGCGATGCGGTGGCGGGTCGTCCGAGGGCCAGCCGGACTGATGGAGTTCTGAACTAAGCGGCAACTTCGATGCTGCGGATCACGGACATCACTGCTGATCAGCGAGCGACTTGATGAGTCGCAAGATAAGTGTTACTACTGGCGGTCACCGATAAGGGGCGAAGCCATCTCCTTACAACATGTGCGTGAAAGCGAGATAGATGCCGCTGCCGTGGAGAGCCTTGGGCGAACTTGCTCAAGCCAAGGAGCAGGCGGAAGGAGAATCTCTGGCGACCTCGGCGCCGAGGAGTTAGCGGCGAAAGGTCGCTGCTTGCGGAGCGGGGAAGAGATAGCGAAATGGCCGTGAAGTTAAAGATGCTACCGACCGCCATGAGGCTCTTGGGAAGGACACCTAGCGAGGGCAAGAAGACCTGCGGAAGGCCACCGCTGAAGCCAGAATGCCCACTCTGTCACGGGCTATGAAGGAAAAGCTGCGCCCGGGCCGGGGATATTGTGGTGGCAAGCCTTTTACCTGCTGCGTCGAAGGTTCCCGGATCAAAGTATGCTCATTTGGGCCAATTGTGGTGTCGGGAGGACCTTATATGGACTTAGCAGCGAGTGCGGCGGATCTTGGTTGTGCATTCGAAGCGGAAGGATCACAAGGCGGAAGAAGCTGTTTTGGTCTCAATTCCATAGTCCGGGCGTTCACTTCCGCTGGCCGATCGTTTGGCGGAGTGGGCTGAGCTAAATAGGTTGTCGGGCTTGCTATAGCGGATATAGTGACCCATATCCGGCGGATAAATGACCGAAAAGTTACTTTGGCTTATTGCAGCAATTTCTTGGCGGTGCCGCATATCAAAGCGATAAGCGGTCGGCCTGCATAGAGGTGCGCGAATGGCGCTCGCCGTGTGAACACATTGGGCGAGATGGATGCCACGCTATTACGACCCGGGTTGGATGATAATCGGTTACCGCGAGCACTATTTTGGCGAAGTCTGCGTGGTGCTCGTGTAATAAGTCGCGGTGCTCAAAAATGTAGTGTTGAATGAGCGTTTATATGATGTAAAGCGATATTTATGATGTAAGCGCCTTTTATACTTGTGCGTTCAAGTAATAGAATATCTCCTATCGGCCGTTCATGTATCGCGTGTATAACTTTGAAAGATGGCGATCGTCGGCTTCAGCCCCCCACGCACAAGGTGCGGGGTGTTATAAAAAATAGCGTGTTTTCACACTTAATCCGGCGTCTCGGTCTGTAAAGGAGGTGGTAGCATAGCAAGCGAGGCAACCGGACTATAATGCTTTATCACTTTCACTTAGCCATGGAGTTGAGGTGGGGCTACGACATAGCCCACAGGGCACCGCGCTCTCGAATTGAAGCGTATGTACTGGCGGAAGCGGCCCTTCGTCAAGCGGAGAATCCTAAACATTCCATAGTCGATCAGTGGTTGACCAGTCTCTCGCTGTATCATAATGATCAGTTTTGGCTTTCTCTCTTGAGGTGCTCGCCCGGCCCGAGCTGGGGCACTGTCGCATGATAGTTCTCCACGGGCCGCGTTAGCCGATGATCTGAGCGTAAGGCAGCAAAACACGAGTCGGGCAAACCCAACATTTGACCAAAGACATGATTGAGCTGATGCATATAAGGCCTAACTTTCGAGGCGCGAACACTCCGAAGGTGTTAGGTCTTTTATAATAAGCGGGCAAAACAAAGCCCTAAGCCCCTTGTGTCAGTGCAGGCAGGTTCTTACAGCGTGACCCGATGCCAAAGCGCCGATCTCCACTCTGGTTATAATGATAAACCAGGGATTATAGCAACAAGAGAGCGATAAGAAAGGTTTACGTAGGGTCTTAGTGCGAAAAGAGTCCTTACAGCGGGTACCTCACTTGCGTCTGCTTTGTGTCTCCGTTGTGCCGTATCACGGGCGGGTGTGCCGCTGTTCATCTGTAAAAGAGAGAATTTGGTTGGAAAAGAAATGCGTGCGAAGTGCATAAAAATTGAAAAATAGATTAAGAAAGCTGAGCCTATGCTAGCTCATTATGGCTTATATGTGCCAACCCTTGTGAAGGGATGTGCGGCTAGGTAGCCCTAGCTTATTTATTCGGACTCGTCAGCGTGTCGGGGTCTAACGACCTTTTAATGAAATGATGCCCGTGGACGGGCATTTTAAGCGTAAGAGATGCGTGATGTGGTATTGCATTGAAGCGGACGAGCTTCCGTCGGTGATGCTTGATAGCTACTTTTAAATGGGGCGACATGAAAGGTTAGCTTTTCGTCGGAAGTTGTCGGTGACCACGACACAACTTCTAGTAATAATGGCCCGAGCACTGGCGTAAGGGCTGGCGCCACTCCTTTGAAGGAAGTGCGGCTATGCGGTGTAGTAGGGTCTATCCCAACTTGCGGATTGTGTCCGGATATAGCAGAGTTCAAGTCCTTTGCCCGTCCATCAAAACCTGCGTTAATTGCAGTCCATCTATTATGGGATCCGATATCGAGGCAGTCTATCCTGCGTTCTAGATATACGGACTAATCCGGATGGTCGAAAGTGATTGGTTTGACATCAATCTCGGTCCTTTGGGGTGGATCGTGCGACGCTTGTTTTAGCAAGTGTCGTGTTTGCTTCGTACTATCCGTGAGCGAGTTCTTTATTCGACTTCTTGTGGGAAAGTCTTTTGACTTCGGTGCTTTCTGCTGGTGGGGTTCGTCATCGTCCTCGCTTGGCGCATCGAGGCCTTGTGTCGGCGTTGAGTCTGCGGACTGTTTAAAAACAACAATTTGGTTGGTATGGTTTGCGGCCTTAGAATCTTGTGGATTTGACATATCCGATCTAAAATTTTGTTTAAACTTGATAGCTCGTCTGTTCTCCTTAAGAGGCGTGTTTTATTGTTTGGCATGAGCTTTTGAATCCGGCGTTGACCGCCGTGCCCTTTGGGATTTTTCTTTATTACGGTATTTGGTCTTTCTGTAGCCGTGACTTCCGTTCCATCTACGATCTCGGATGTACTCGGGTTATTTGGTGCTGCATCTTGCTAATAGCTGTCTTCTCCTAGCATAAAAGCGCGTCATGAGAGCTTATTAGTGCGGCCATTGTCCTTGGCTTCTCTTGGCGAGGTGTATGCAGCGAACCATTCGTCTCAGACGTTGTGTTTAAAAGCTGCTAGGGCTTCGCGTCGGACGATCGACTATTTGGTTCTTTTGGTAAGGAACCTGTTCGAATTCTTGTGGTGACTCTCCGGGCTGTTGGGTTATATGATCGGATCATACGCATCCGGGCGGACATAAGTCCCTTGAAAATTTGCTCTAAGCGCGTCCTCAAGCTCTTCCCAACTTGATGTTTTAGGGAGGCTTTTGAGACAATGCCGAGCTGACCCTTTGAGCTTGAGGGTAGGTATTTTATGGCGTGGAGATCATCTCCTCTAGCCATGTGTATGTGTAGTATGTAATCTTCTATCCAGGACTCAAAGTGCATTGTGCGTCGTATGCCTCTATGTTTATGGGTTTGAACCTGCTGGAAATTCATGATCCAGCACCTCATCAGTAAAACATAAGCGGGTGTCGGGCCCTATATATTGGGTGTGCCGCTGTCTTGAACACTTGTCGTGTTGTGTTACTTCTGGGGTCCTCTTTTTGGCCCATAGATGGACCTAGTTGGGCGTCCGTTTTCCAGGATTATAATTGGCTTGTGTGCAGCCCGCTTGTCGCTTTGGGCTGTCATCGGCCGTCCATCCGGCGGTGACCTCTTTATTTTTATTTGTGAAGACTCTATGGCTTCCTCGTCAAATTCTGGCAACAAATTGCGCGGGTAGCTCTTAGTTTGATGGCCATTGCCATATTTATCTGCGATCTTGAATACTTTGCTCCACTTCATTACGGCGTGTCTTACGCTGTTTTGAGCTTCGTTTCGCCTTCTTCAAACTTCTTGCGGTGGCGGCGAGTTTTTGTGTATGTTCTTATGCTCCGGTGTTGTGTCGGACTGTTGATTACTCCGTGAAGGGGTTGATTATCCGGCTCGTCCTGTTAGTCGTCCGCTGGTTTGCCTGCTCTATCCTTTGGAGTCGTTAGGAAGGCTGCTTTGATCGGCGGGACTTAGGCGGCGTCTCGTCGCCGTCTTGGTTCTTTATCGGCGGGATTATCCTCTGCGCGTCCGTTGTTCCTCGTTATCGCATCCCTTTGGGGTGTCCACCATGTATATGTCGTATGGCGAGGTGGTCTTCGATTGTCTTGTGGGCCTTTGGTTCTTGGTAGTTCCGGCATCGTCGTCCATACCGTCGATGTCTTGAATCGTAGTCGAAATCGTCGGTTAAATCGTCGATGGTGGCTATGAAGTGGGTGGTGGGTGGGGTCTGAATTTCTTCGTCGTCCGCGTCCCAACCGTCCTGGCCGTGGTTCGGCCAGGGCTCTCGGATAGCGAAGATGCTTGATGAATTTATGATATCGCGAAGGCGAGTCTTTGAAAGATGTCATAGCGGTGGATTCCATGATCGGCGTAATCGGATTATTGGCGGTAGCGGGAGGTTGGTCCGGCGAAGTCGGCACCTCGTACTCATAGGCTTTATGCGGGACAAGGTAAGTGTTGGCTCCATCGCCGTAGAAGTTGCAGCTCGGCGGTGTCCAGCCATCCGTCCTTAATCCGGCGATCGGCTCCGGACTATGGGTCGGGCGGATTCGATGTCATGACCTCAAGGTGTTGTCCGTGGCGAGTTAGGTCATGCCCATCATGACAGCAGCAACGCGCTTCGGTATGGCTCAGATCCGCCGAAGATCAAGTCCGCGGATATCGGCCGTGAAGTTTAGGCTTCAAACCTGACGGCGGCGAGGCGTAGCCGATCTGCTCGGATGGCCAAGTGAGTTGGCCTGATCGCAAGCCGCCCGAATCTGACGATCTCTCCGGGAGAAAAGTCTCACCAGGACTGCGTCGTTGTCGATTGAAGAGGCCATCCGCCTATCGGTGGCGACGAGAGGAACTCTCAATAAAGCACCAATGTCGGTGTCAAAACCGGCGGATCTCGGTAGGGGTCCCGAGCTGTGCGTCTAAGCGGATGGTAACGAGGAGACAAGGGACACGATGTTTTACCCAGAGTTGGGCCCTCTTGATGGAGGTAAAACCCTACGTCCTGCTCGATTGATATTGATATTGTGGATGTTTACAAGAGTGGTTCTACCACGAGGTCAAGAAGGCTAAACCCTAGAAGCTAGCCTATGGTATGATTGTAAGGGTTGTTGTGATGATGATAGTCCTACGGACTAGAGCCATCCGGTTTATATAGACACCGGAGAGGGCTAGGGTTACATAGAGTCGGTTACAATGGTAGGAGATCTACATATCCGTATCGCCAAGCTTGCCTTCCACGCCAAGGAAAGTCCCATCCGGACACGGGGAGAAGTCTTCAATCTTGTATCTTCATAGTCTTGGAGTCCGGTCGATGATGATAGTCCGGCCAATGATAGTTCGGCTGATGATGGTAGTCCGGCTATCCGGACACCCCCTAATCCAGGACTCCCTCAGAGAGCTTCGTCAGCACGACGGCATGATGACAGCGATGATGAAGCTACCGGCGCAGGGCTTCGCCTAAGTACTACGACGATATGACCAAGGTGGATTATGATGGAGGGGGCACCGCTTTGCGGCTAAGAGATCAATGATCAACTAAGTGTCTATGGGGTGCCCCCTCCCCCATATATAAAGGAGTGGAGGAGGGGGAAGGCCGGCCCTCTACTATGGCGTGCCACAGGGAGTCCTACTCCCACGGGAGTAAGTTCCCCCCTTCAAGTAGTAGGAGTAGGAGAGAAGGAAGGGGGAGAGAAGAGAAGGAAGGAGGGGCAGCCCCTCCCCTAGTCAATTAGGACTAGGCCTTGTGGGGACCTTGGCGGCTGCCCTAGGCAGCCCCTCTCTCCCCCCTTAAAGCCCAATAAGGCCCATATACTCCCGGTGAATTCCGTAACTCTCTCGTACTCCGATAAATACCGAACCACTCGAGCCTTTTCGATGTCGAATATAGCCTTCAATATATCGATCTTTCGTCTTGAACATTTGAGACTCCTCGTCATATCCCTGATCTCATCAGGGACTCGAACAACCTTCGATTACATCAAAACACATAAACTCATAATACCGGTCGTCACGAATGTTAAGTGTATGCGGACCCTACGGGTTCGAGAACTATGTAGACATGACCGAGACTCATCTCCGGTCAATAACCAACAAGCGGAACTTGGATGCTCATATTGGCTCCTACATATTCTCGAAGATCTTTACGGTCAAACCGCATAACAACATCGTTGTTCCCTTTGTCATCGGTATGTTACTTGCAGAGATTCGATCATCGGTATCTCAATACCTAGTTCAATATCGTTACCCGGCAAGTCTCTTTACTCGTTCGATAATGCATCATCCATAACTAACTCATTAGTCACATTGCTTGCAAGGCTTATAGTGATGTGCATTACCAAGAGGCCGAGATACCTCTCAGACAATCGGGTGACAAATTCTAATCTTGATCTATGCCAACTCAACAAATACCGCCGGAGACACCTATAGAGCACCTTTATAATCACCCAGTTACGTTGTGACGTTTGGTAGCACACAAAGTGTTCCACCGGTATTCGGGAGTTGCATAATCTCATATGAACATGTATAAGTCATGAAGAAAGCAATAGCAATATACTAAACGATCAAAAGCTAAGCTAACGGAATGGGTCAAGTCAATCACATCATTCTCTAATGATGTGATCTCGTTAATCAAATGACAACTCATGTCAATGGCTAGGAAACTTAACCATCTTTGATTCAGCGAGCTAGTCAAGTAGAGGCATATTAGTGACACTCTGTTTGTCTCTGTATTCACACATGAACTAACTTTCCGGTTAATACAATCTAGCATGAATAATAAACATTTATCATGATATAAGGAAATATAAATAAAAATTTTATTATTGCCTCTAGGGCATATTTCCTTCAAATAGGGCACCGTCTAAATCCATTGAGATGACACCGTATGAATTGTGGTTTGGCAAGAAACCTAAGCCATCGTTTCTTAAAGTTTGGGGTTGCGACACTTATGTCAAAAGGCTTCAGCCTGATAAGCTCGAACCCAAATCAGAGAAGTGCGTCTTCATAGGATACCCTAAGGAAACAATTGGGTACACCTTCTACCACAGATCCGAAGGCAAGATCTTTGTTGCCAAGAATGGGACATTTCTAGAGAAGGAGTTTCTCTCGAAAGAAGTGAGTGGGAGGAAAGTAGAACTTGATGAGGTAATTGTACCTTCTCTCGAATTGGAAAGTAAATCATCACAGAAAATTTTTCCCGTGATGCCTACACCAACTAGAGAGGAAGCTAATGATGATGATCATGAAACTTTAGATCAAGTTACTACTAAACCTCGTAGGTCAACCAGAGCACGATCCGAACCGAGTGGTATGGTAATCCTATTACGGAAGTCATGTTACTAGACCAGGGCAAACCTATGAACTACAAAGAAGCTATGATGAGCCCAGATTCCGATAAATGGCTTGAGGCCATGAAATCTGAGATAGATCCATGTATGAGAACAAAGTGTGGACTTTCGTGGACTTGCCCGATGATCGGCAAGCAATTGAGAATAAATGGGTCTTCAAGAAGAAGACAGACGATGATGGTAATGTCACCATCTACAAAGCTCGTCATGTTGCGAAAAATTTTTGACAAGTTGAAGGAGTTGGCTACGATGAGAACTTCTCACCCGTAGGAGATGCTTAAGTCAGTCTGAATCATGTTAGCAATTACGCATTTTATAATTATGGAATATGGCAAATGGATGTCAAAATTGCATTCCTTAATGGATTTCTTAAAGGAGAGTTGTATATGATGCAACCAGAAGGTTTTGTCGATCCTAAAGGTGCTAACAAAGTGTGCAAACTCCAGCGTTCCATCTATGGACTGGTGCAAGCATCTCGGAGTTGGAATATACACTTTGATGAGGTGATCAAAGCATATGGTTTTGTATATAGACTTATGGTGAAGCCTATATTTACAAGAAAGTGAGTGGGAGCTCTGTAGCATTTCTGATATTATATATGGATGACATATTATTGATCGAAAATGATATAGAATTTTAGGATAGTATAAAAGGATACTTGAATAAGAATTTTTCAATGAAAGACCTCGGTGAAGCTGCTTATATATTGGGTATCAAAATCTATAGAGATAGATCAAGACGCTTGATAGGACTTTCACAAAGCATATACCTTGATAAAGTTTTGAAGAAGTTCAAAATGGATCGATCGAAAAAAGGGTTCTTGCACGTGTTACAAGGTGTGAAGTTGAGTAAGACTCAAAACCCGACCACGGCGAATATAGAGAGAGAATGAAAGTCATTCCCTATGCCTCAGTCATAGGTTCTATAAAGTATGCCATGTTGTGTACCAGACCTATTGTGTGCCTTGCCATGGTTTTGGCAAGGAGGTACAAGAGTGATCCAGGAGTGAATCACTGGACATCGGTCAAAATTATCCTTAGAGGAATAAGTAAATGTTTCTCGGTTATGGAGCGATAAAGAGTTAAGTAAGTAAAGGGTTACGTTGAGTAAGCTTTGACACTAATCCAGATGACTCTGAGTATCAATCTGGATGCGTATTGAGCGTGGAAGAAATTAGCTAGAATAGCTCCATGCAGAGCATTGTAGACATAGAAATTTGCAAAATACATACGGATCTGAATATGATAGACCCGTTGACTAAACTTCTCTCACAAGCAAAGCATGATCACACCTTAGTACTCTTTGGGTGTTAATCACATGGCGATGTGAACTAGATTATTGACTCTAGTAAACTCTTTCAGTATTGGTCACATGGCAATGTGAACTATGGCTATTAATCACATGGCAATGTGAACTAGATTATTGACACTAGTGCAAGTGGGAGACTGAAGGAAATATGCCCTAGAGGCAATAATAAAGTTGTTAATTTATATTTCCTTATTCATGATAAAGGTTTATTATTCATGCTAGAATTGTATTGATTGAAAACCTTAATACATGTGTGAATACATAAACAAACACCGTGTCCCTAGTGAGCCTCTACTAGACTAGCTCGTTTGTCAAAGATGGTTAAGGTTTCCTAACCATGGACATGAGTTGTCATATGATAATGGGATCACATCATTAGGAGAATGATGTGATGGACAAGACCCATCCGTTAGCTTAGCATATTGATCCTTCAGTTTTATTGCTATTGCTTTCTTCATGTCAAATACATATTCCTTCAACTATGAGATTATGCAACTCCCAGACACCGGAGGAATGCCTTATGTGCTATAAAACGTCACAACATAACTCGGTGATTATAAAGATGCTCTACAGGTATCTCCGAAGGTGTTTGTTGAGTTGGCATAGATCGAGATTAGGATTTGTCACTCCGAGTATCGGAGAGGTATCTTTGGACCCTCTCGGTAATACAAATCATAAGCTTGCAAGCAAACGACTAAGGAGTTAGTCACGAGGTGATGTATTATGGAACGAGTAAAGAGACTTTCTGGTAATGAGATTGAACTAGGTATGAAGATACCGACGATCGTATCTCGGGCAAGTAACATACCGATGGACAAAGGGAATTATGTATGTTGTCATAACGGTTCGACCGACAAAGATCTTTGCAGAATATTTAGGAGCCAATATGGGCATCAAGGTTCCACTATTGTTTATTGAATGGAGAGGTGTCTCGGTCATGTCTACATAGTTCTCAAACCCGTAGGATCCGACGCTTAACGTTCGATGACGATATAGTATTATATGAGTTATGTGACTTGGTGACCGAATGTTGTTCGGAGTCCCGGATGAGATTACGTACATGACGAGGAGTATCGAAATGGTCGTGAGGTAAAGATCCATATATAGGACGATGGTATTTGGACACCGAAAGTGTTACGGGGGTTACCGGGTACTTATCGTGTGACGCCCGGATAATCAAGCTACAGTAACCTCTGCTAATGACGCCACGTCACCTCCGTTACTGTCGCTAATCTCGCGTCAGTTCAAAACGATTCGAATTCAAATTTGAAATTTTGGCAAACAACCAGAGTTTCAAACATTAAAACAAAAATGTTCAGAATGTGACTTAGTTAAGTTTACTAAATTAGGTACAACCTATGTATTTTTACAAAACTAAAATGTTAGGTAAATAAAGAGAAAACAGAAAAGAAAATAAATAAAAAGGAAAGTATAAAAAATAGAAAAACAAACAAATAAAAATAAAAAGGAAAACACCCCCCTTCTGGGCCACGGCCTAGCAGGCCACTTGGTGACTTCCACAGCCCAACGGCGGCCCACCCCATTGCCTTATCTCCACTGGCCGAAACCCTAACCCATCGCTCCCTCCCCCCACGTCGCCCTCCTCTCCCCTCCCGATCCGATCTGGATGGGGATGGCTCCCTCACCTCACTCCTTGCCCCCTTTGCCCGATCTGGATCGAGGCACGGCGCCCCGACCCCGTCACCGATCCCTGCCGCCTCGACGCCGACCCACCGACTTCGCCGGCATTGCCACGCCCCGCCCCGTGTCGGACGCCGCCATCCTCTCCATCGCCGGTGCCACCTCACCGAACGACCCCGACCCCGTCGCCGGACCGTCCCCGTCTTCCTCCTCAACGGCTCCAGCGAGCCTCGCCGCCCCAGATCCCCTGCAACGGGGGTGAGCAACGACCCCCCCCCCCTCTACTTTCCCCTCTCGTCCGGTCGCCGTGCCTCTCTGTCGCCCAGCTTGCTTGCCAGCCCGTCTGCTTCTTGCTGCGCCGCAGATTCACCATAGCCGTCCCGCTCCGCCCATGCCGAGCCACCCTAGCGCACCTCGCCCTTTGTCGCTGCGGCGAGCCGCCGTCGCCTCGGGCCCTGCTCGTTGTGCCCGGCCTCCCTCCTCGGCGTCCAGCGCTGCTCAGTAGCTGTCCTCGCTTCGTCGCGGCCTCCTTCCCACGAGCACCACAGCCGGTGTCAAAACCGGCGGATCTCGGTGGGGATCGAACTGTCGTCTAGGCGGATGGTAACGAGGAGACAAGGGACACGATGTTTTTACCAGGTCGGGCCCTCTCGTGGAGGTAAAACCCTACTCTGCTTGATTAATATTGATGATATGGGTAGTACAAGAGTAGATCTACCACGAGATCGGAGAGGCTAAACCCTAGAAGCTAGCCTATGGTATGATTGTTGTTAGTCCTCGGACTAAAACCCTCCGGTTTATATAGACACGGATAGGGTTAGGGTTACAGTCGGTTACAATGGTAGGAGATCTACATATCCGTATCGCCAAGCTTGCCTTCCACGCCAAGGAAAGTCCCATCGGACACGGGACAAAGTCTTCAATCTTGTATCTTCATAGTCGAGAGTCGGTCAGCGGTGATAGTTCGACTATCCGGACACCCCTAATCGAGGACTCCTCGGTAGCCCCTGAACCAGGCTTCAATGGCAGCGAGTCTGGCGCGCATATTGTCTTGACATTGCAAGGCGGGTTCCTCTTCGAATACTTCATAGAAGATTTTGAACACAAGGATAGTGTCGGCTCTGCAAAACAAGTTCCACATACCACCATAGAGAATAACTTTTGCAGATCTGCTGGCGTATTCAGCGTGACATCACACCACAGAGGCCTTTATCTGAATCGTTTTCTTTGTTCCACCTCGGTAGCGTTTAGCGGGCGGTTTCCTTGGCATGTCTTATCAGCGGAGATCGTGCCCCTTATTCCGGCATTCTCATCAATACGGACGTGGGTAACCCAACGCGCCATCGATTCTGGCGCTTGGGAGATAAGCAAGTTTTACCGGTGGCGGGGGCGCATAGTTTAATCCGTCCATATAAGGGATAAGATCCACCTTTTCACCTCGCCTTCTTCCTCCTTTGCTCATCCATTTCCCTTTTCGAGCTCCAACGCCCAAGTCCGCATCCCTCCTCAACCTCCTCCAGCCATGTCGGGGGCGGGAGGCAAGTGGATGGTCTCCTCATCACGGAGGACAAGTCAAAAAACTGCGGAAGGTGGGATACTTGTCCAGCGACATGGCGCACGGCTCCCGGCCAGGGGCAGCTCATTCCACCCCAGGCCCCATGAGAGGTGGTGTTCCTCACCCACTTCCTCCAGCGGACTAGGTTTTACACTTCACCCATTTGTCAGGGGCTCATGTTACCTCGGCCTGGACTTCCACGATCTGGCCCCGAACTTCATCCTCAACATCTCGGCGTTCATCGTGGGTGTGCGAAACCTTCCTCTGCATCCAGCCCCGCCCGACTTATGGTGAAGACCTTCAATGTCAAGCCGAAGGTAGTGGGCGGCCAAGCCAGTCTTGGGCGCCATGGTTAGCAAGATGGCCAAGTCCTATGGCTCAAGGGCTCCTTTGTGGAGACCATAAAGGGATGCAATCGGGGTGGTTCTAGATCACCCGAGCGGCGACTCTCAATGGCGGCAGCCCCAATTCGATCTAGCTCCCCACGGGTCATGTCATGGAGAGAGGCAGGCACGGCGTGGGTTGATTCAAAAGAGTTGTCGGACTCCAAACACGCATCCGGAACACAGTAGACAAGAATCTCAAGCTTGTCAATGTAATCCGGTGATGCTCATCGCGGATTCTCCCATGCCAACAACGGGCCTTCAAATTGTGGGATTCGATCCGGTACAGCACCAAACTCTGAAAAGGCTCTTGACACTACGTGCGAAGATGCGGGAGAGTCTGTTCAAAGGCGCCGAGCTCCCACATCCTCTACGAAGATCGCGGATTCAGCTCGCGCGTCAAGCCAGCGAGGTAAGTTATTTACCCTTTATGGGACTCTTTTTTCATAGTTTGACTCTATCACGGGATCTAAAACTCACTAACCTTTGGCGGAGGTGGCTGAAGGCGTCAGGACAGATTAATGTCCGGCCCCTTGCCGAAAACCCAGTGAGGCGCCCGATTAGCCAGGGCTGCTGGCTCCGGCACCTCCGTGGTGCGGAGAAGAAAACCAGAAAGGAGGTCACGGGGACTCGAAGGCGCCCGCTGCAGTGTTGTCGGACTCATTGTCAAGCGACTCTGGCGGAATCCTCCCACGAGGAAGAGGAGGAGGAAAAAGCTTCTCCCAGCGGGGAGAGAACAAAAGGAAGGTTGCCCGGTGGGGAGGCGGAGGTCCAGAAAGGAAGGACCCTTCCTCAGGACTTCTCCACCAACACCGACAACGGCGAGGAGGTGGCCAACAAGGGCCAAGCACTGGCGGGATCGTAAGTGTCAGGACTCTGAATAGCTCATGACTTTTTATTTGTCGCATAGTGTCTTCTAGCATGAATATAACCATGTAGCCGCTTGGGGCGTGCTCGCCGCAACCGTCGGCGGCTCCTGGATCGTCGGATGTGAATAGCACTTCACTTCGAGCGCCTCCTCTCCTCGTGAAGCGAGCGACACTGCGGTGGAGTCCCAAAAGGCCCAGCCGGGAGGCAGTCTGGAGGAGCCACAAGGCGACCTCCGGACTCTGGGCGCAAAGGCGAAACCCGGAGGGCTCTAAGTCCGGCCCTGTGCGGACTTCGTCTGGAACAACCGGTGGTTCGAAGTCCAATAAGCGACCCCTTCGTAGAAGGGCAAGACTACTGACGCCGGTGACCTCTGTCCATCCGAAGGCACCGGATAGCTTCTTGGGGCGCTTAGGCGCCTCCATCGACGAGAGCACTGCCTTTGTTATGAGTGTGGTGATCCGAGAAAGTTCGATCCGCCAAGAGGGGCTGGTGAAACTGTACCAGACCTTCTAACGAGGCTTTGAGGTAAGTTTAGAATATGTAAAAATATTACGCATAGGCGGTAGCCCACGATGCTTAGTTGGTGTTAGGAAAGAAAAGCGGATGAGGATCTAAAAGATATCTGTGAGAGTCTAACATAAGTATGTCAATATGGGAATGCAGAGCTGCGCTCGACCTCTGCCACCTTGTTGCGGAGGTCAATGCATTGAAGCGAGCCTCGGCGGTCGAGCGAGCTCGGCCTTGCCAAAGCAGCTCGAAGACAAGGAAGGTAAGTAATACCTTATTAAAGTAATTCCTTATAGAAAGGATTTGGTTGCAAAAATGACAGGATTAACGTGGTTATTGTAGGGGCCACTAATCAGGTGGCGACCTTGAAGGAAGCGGTGTCCACGGCCGAAACCAAAGTGGCCACAGAACGCGCCGAGCGATTGAAGCAGGAGGCGTGGGTGGAGGAGGTGCGGCAAGAGCTCCAGGCTCTCATGGAAAAACACGAGAGTTTGGAGCGTGACTTGAAGAATCGATAGTCGAGCTCGCCTCGGCTCTTGAAGTGCCAAAGCCGCTAAGGCGAAGCCCAAAAAGCCCTCCGGAAATTGAATCATTAAAGAAGATAGCGGCGGGTAAGGCATTCTTTATGCAAAGCAAGCATGTGAAAGTGAATTATCTATTACTTACCGGATCGGAGCTCTCCGGGAGCATTCGCAGATCTGCACCATAGTGTAATACGATCTTTGCGCGTTCTACAGCGCCAAGGAGGGCTCGGCGGAGAAGGTGTTACGGTCTCGGTATGTTGAGGCCGAACATCTGGTGCCTGACGACCAGTGAAGCAGCTGGTCGAGCTCCACAAGGTCGCCGAACAGGCCATGAAGAGCCTTATAATTGGTTGTGGCCATTGGAAGCCATGCACAGGAGCTACCGGGCTAGTCACGGCGGCTGGTGGATGCACATCCATGGATTGAAGTCATCAAGCGCTCAATGCGCATTGAAGGTGCCGTCGGGCCTTGCCCGTGCTAAAGTGCCTTGGGGCAAGCTGGATCTTGAAGCTTGTGACAGACGACGACCACGAAGGGCAGGATCATCATAATCCGAAATGTACTATGAGGCGTCTGAAGGGTGCCGCCGTATAGCGGGAATGCTCCAAAGATCTAATTTTTGAGTAGACTCGCATTTGTTATCTGTCGTTGAAAACTTGTTCATATCGCTAAGCAACGCTTGTGAATTTAAAATATTACCTTACATGCGGCCGTTTATCAAATTTGAGAGATGGAAAGTCGTTGGCTTCAGCCCCCATGCATGAGTCTTTGGGGTGTTGGGATAAACTTGGCGCTCTTGTTCCCATTCTTGGGTCCTTGAGGGCGCTCAGCATAGCGAACAAGGCAACGGACTTATAGTGCTTGAACACTCTCACTTAGCCATAGAATTCTATAATTTTAATTTCGGCAAAGCCCTAGTATTGGAAGACCGAGTTGAGGCGCTATCACGCCTTGGCGGACAATGCCGACTCCTCGCTCTAAGCGGCATAAGTCTTTAGGGACCGATAAAACCTCTCGAACAGCGACCGGCTCTTGCCCTATCATGCGGTCAGTTTAGCTTTCTCCTTTGAGGTGCTCAACCCAGCCCAAGGGCACAATGTGATGGTTCTCCAGCGCTACCTTAGCGATATAGCGGAGCGTAAGGTACCAAAACATGGGGCAGGCAAACCCAACTATTGACCCAAGACATGCTTGAACCCGATGCATATAATGCTATAACTTTGGGGTGCCGCACTTGTGAAAGTGTTGGACTTATCACACCATACTTTTGGGGTACTTAAGCCCTGGTGTATTAGCCGTACCAAAGTGTATGGGTGCAACATGTCATGAAATGAACATATATATAGATAAAGAAAAGAGTGCAATAATAGGCAAAAGCTATGTATTGTTTATTCAAAAAGGTCTGCAATGGAAGCGAGCGATACAAATAGTCACGATAAGCAAGGGATGGGACTATTTAACATGTCCCCCTCCGGTGTAAGCTGCGGGATGGTATGTAAAACAGGTATAATGCTCGTAGTAGAGACCACCTAGACACTCGGCGTAGCTTTACGCTTCCTGGCTGTTGCATCGTGAGTTCGGCAATTCTTGTGCGGACGGGACTTACGGAAAGCGGAGTCTGAAAGTAAGAAAAAGAAGAAAGAAAAGAATGACACAATCGGGGCCCACAGTGCGGTTGAGCCGCGTGCAGGCGTCTGCGTGGTCGTGCCCTCCTGTATGCCCATGGTATCTCGGGCGTAGTTATCTCTGGCGTGGTCTTTAACCGTGGTTTCGCGAGGGCTGGGGTTGGGTCGGATTACTCTGGCGTGCTCGGATCGTGCGAGGCGGTCTTGTTGTAAAGTTACTCGGTAGCGCAGCGGTGTCGGACGTTTAATAGCGGACTCGAGAATTGCTGTGAGAGCTGCTTTGCACCTCCGCGCGAGACGCCGTGTGCTCCTCCGTTCGGAGAGGCGTTCGGTGTTTCCATTGGCCGTGATTACTCCTTGAGGGCTGGCATCTTGAGCTTGAAGTGCAGCGTGGTGCGGCACCGCATTGAAATTTACCGTCACGGTTCGTCCAGCGGTCGCGTGATAGCCGCTGAGCAGGACTATGTCGAAGTTTAACTCTTTGCCGGAAGTTATCCGGTGATCCGAAGACCACTTGAGTGTGGCGAGCCTGTACAATTGGCCTCTACACCTGCTATGGCGCCTTTAAAGGTCGTCTTTGTGGGTTTAATCCTTGAGGGTCTATGCCCATTTTGCTGCTTGTATCTGATAAAGCAGGTTCAGGCTGCTACCGCCGTCCATCAGGACTCTAGTGAGGTGAAATCTTTCGATGATTGGGTCAAGAACCAATGCGGCGAATCCACCGTGGCGGATGCTAGTGGGGTGGTCCCTTCGATCAAAGGTGATCGGGCGGGAGGACCATGGGTTGAACTTGAGGCGGTGGCTCCATCGCATATCGTCCCTTAGTGCGCTTGCGCTCCCTTTTGGGTATGTGGGTTGCGTATATCATGTTCACCGTCCGCACTTGTGGGGAAGCCCTTACATCCTCTATTGTTGGTGGCGGGGCTCCTCCTCGTCATTGCTATGCATCCCCTTGTCATTGAGTTGGCATTTAACTTTTTGCTGTTTGAAGACCCAACAATCCCTATTGGTGTGGTTGGCTGATTTTCGGCGGTGCCATGTATTTGTACAGCGATCGATATTCGGTCCAGATTGGGCCAGGCCTGAGTATTTCTTTTGAGCGGCTTTTCCGCTGGCCGGGTTTAGAGCCTCTGAATCCGGCATTGGCTACCGTATCCTCGGCATTATCGCCGTTAATGCGGCGCTTGTGCTTATTGCGTAGCGACCTGCCATTGCTGTCCTTGGTATCCGAACTACCGGGGTTTTGGTCAAGTTGTTGCTCTGAGCTAGCCAGCTGTCCTCTCCAGCATAAGCGGGTCATGAGCGTGTGAGGGCTGCCATGGATTTGGCTTTTCTGTCCTAGGTGCGGGAAAGCCACTTTCGTCATGGATGTTATGTTTAAAGGCTGCAAGGGCCTCTGCATCCGGACGATCAGCGATTTGATTTTTCTTGGTTAGGAACCATGTCCATAATTGTCTAGCTGATTCTTACGGCTGCTGAATTATGTGGCTGAGGTCATCGGCGTCGGTGGTGCATGCGTATGTGCGTGGAAGTTATCAGGAATGCGGCTTCGAGGTCCTCCCAACAACCAATTGATTCTGGCGGCAAGCTGTTAAGCCAATGTCGAGCTGGTCCTTTAAGCTTGAGTGGGAGGTATTTGATGGCGTGTAGATCATCGCCCGCGGGCCATGTGGATATGGAGGTAGTCCTTGATCAAACGCGGGATCTGTTGTGCCATCGTATGATTCGATGTTTCTGGGTTTGAAACCCTCGGGGTTTGATGATCCATCACTTCGTCATGAAGCATAGTGGGTGTCTGGCGCCTCTGTATTGAGCTATATCCTGCGCAGCTCAAATGAGCTTTGTCTCTTGTGTTGGCCCGGCGGAATTGCTGTATCCGGCGTGGCGGTTATCATCCGCGTGTAGAGTAGGCGCCCAGCGGTCCGTAGATCGATCTTGTTTGCCTTGCCTTGTCCTCAATATGTCTCGGAGTGCATGCGTTTCCCCATGCCTTGGTACTTTTCGGTGGCCGGGTGCGGCTTGAATGGAGGTCTAGAGGCCTCTACAGTCGCGATAGCAGGGGTGGCGGTCGGCGCTTCATCTGCTGGTGATGTAGGTTTGGGTGTTGCTTCCTCTAATTGGGGTAGCAGCCTGCGTTTGAGGTATCTCTTGGAGGCGTTGAGTTCATACTCTTGGCTGCAAGGACTTGATCCATCTGTCGGCTAGCAGGTCTTAGTCAGCTCTAAGCTGCTGCTGCTTTTCTTGAGGCTGCTTGCCGTGGCCATAAGCCTGCGTTTGAAAGCGCTCTGTTGGCGGGATCCTCGGGCACGACAAATTCGTGCGTCGTCAAGGCTTGCCTCATCTTGGAGGAGGCATATAATTATCGTCCTCCACCTCCACATGCGCTCTATCATGAGGGCTGGCTTCTCCCTCCTCTGTGTTGAATCCTGCTTTGGAGGGGTTGTCTTGACCTTTGTCAGGGGTGTTATTATCTCCGTGCGGAATCATCGTTTTTTTGTGGTGGGATTTAGGCGGCGCCCTTGGCCTTGGCGCTTGGGCTAGTTCTTGGAGGGTCATCCTCCGCTTTTCCATCGCCGTTCCCATCTTTTGGAATGTCCACCATGTATATGTCGTGTATGTGAGGTGGCCTTCAGTTCCACATGGCGCTGGTTCTTGGTCATCTCGACGCCGCCGTCCATACCGTCGATGTCTTGGTCAGTCGAGCATGTCGGTTAAATCATCGGCAGTGGCTACAAAGTGGGTGGTGGGTGGGTGTTGAATTTATTAGTCGTCCGCATCCCAACCTTCTGACCGTAGTCGGCGGGGCTCTCTGATAAAGAGAGACTTTAGTGAATTCAGGATGTCGCCAAAGGCGAAATCTTGAAAGATGTCTGCTGCGATGAACTCCATGACCGGCGCCCAATCAGATTTGATTGGCGAGTAGCGGAGGATTGGTCGGAGAGAGTCCAGCACCTTGGAGTCACGGTCTTCGCCAAGGACAGGGATGGAGTTGGCTCAATCGTCGTTGAGATCGTAGCCCCGGCGGTGTCCAACCACTCGTCCTTGGTGGAAGTCGGCTCGAGCTAAGGGTCGGGGCGGACCTGGTGCGACCTCAAAGCCTTTGTTCAGTGGCGAGCTAGATCGTGCCCATCGAGAAAGTCTTGGTGGCGCTTGGCTGTGGCTCGAATCTGTCGAAGGTCAAGTCTCCGCGGATGTCGGCCGTGTAGTTCAAACTCCCAAATCTGACACGATGGCGGGCGTAGCTTCGATCTGCTCGGATGGCCAAGTGAATTGGCCCATGATGCAAAGCCGCCCGAATCTGAAGATCTGTCCGGGAGAAAAGTCTCACCACTGGACGCGTCGTTATTGATGATCGAAGGAGCCATTGGGCCTAAAGATGATGACCACGGAGGAACTCTCAATGAAAGCACCAATGTCGATTGTCAAAACCGGCGGATCTCGGGTAGGGGTCCCGAGCTGTGCGTCTAGGCGGATGGTAACGAGGAGACAAGGGACACGATGTTTTACCCAGGTTGGGCCCTCTCGATGGAGGTAAAACCCTACTCTGCTTCATTAATATTGATGATCGGGTAGTACAAGAGTACATCTACCACAAGATCGGAGAGGCTAAACCCTAGAAGCTAGCCTATGGTATGATTGTTGTTAGTCCTCTGGGACTAAAACCCTCTGGTATATATAGACACGGATAGGGTTAGGGTTACAGTCGGTTACAATGGTAGGAGATCTACATATCCGTATCGCCAAGCTTGCCTTCCATGCCAAGGAAAGTCCCATCCGGACACGGGGCGAAGTCTTCAATCTTGTATCTTCATAGTCCGAGTCCGATAGCGGTGATAGTTCAGCTATCCGGACACCCCTAATCAGGACTCTCTCAACACTTGCTGCTCACTTGGCGCCCTTGAAACATTGCCTCGCCTTAGCCCCCCGCCGGCGTCGACCTCGCCCGCACTTACGCATGGCGCCCGGTTCCCTACCCTTGCCCTGCCCTACTCGGTGGTCTCACCCGCTTGGCGCCCGGTGACCAGCGCCGCATGCCGGAGTCTGCCCGTCAGACTCATGACAAGGGGCCCCACGCCCGAGCGATTTTATAAAAAAGGATTAAAAATAATAATAAATGATTAATTAATTAATTAAATTAATTAACAATTAATCATGTTTAGTTAACCTAATTAACTATTGTTAAATAATTAAATGATAATTAGATTAGTTAAATCCTAATTAGAATAAGCAGTATGACATCGGGACCCACCGTCAGTTGACCCGATCGACACCACATTGACTAGCGACATCGACATACACTATTCGGATAATGTTGAATTAAAATAATTAAATAAATTCTTAAAATGATTAAAACTTTAGAAAAACATAGAAAATAAAACCGTAGCTCAGATGAAAATGTTTTCTACATGAAAGTTGCTCAAAACGACGAGGCAAATTCGGATCGCAGCATGTTAAATGCGCCACACATCCCTAGCATAGCGAACCGCAACTTCCCTTTCATCTGTCCGAAAACGCAAAACACCGAGGATACTTTCCCGGATGTTCCCCTCCTTCGCCGGTATCACTTCCTACCGCGTTAGGGCACACCTAGCACCGCTCATTGTCATGCCATGCATCATCATGCATGTGTTGCATTATATTTATTGTTTCTTCCCCCTCTTCTCTCGCTAGACACCGAGACTGACGCCGCTGCTGGTACCCCAATCGACTACGTTGTTAACGACCCCTCCTTGCCAGAGCAACCAGCCAAGCCCCCCCTTTGATCACCAGATATCGCCTATTCCTTCTCTCTACTGCTTGCATTAGAGTAGTGTAGCATGTTACTGCTTTCGTTTAATCCTATTTTGCTGCGCCTTTGTCATTGTTACTCTGATTTGTTACCCTTACGCAATCCTAAATGCTTAGTATAGGATGCTAGTATTCCATCGGTGGCCCTACATTCTTGTCAAATACGCCATGCTATACTATCGATTTGTGATCACTCGGGAGGTGATCATGGGTATATCTTACATACATACTATATGATACATGTGGTGACTAAAGTCGGAATTCGGCTCGTAGAGTACCATAAGTGGTTCGACGAGGGGCTGAAAGGACAGTGGCTCCATCTGGTAGAGGTGGGCTGGGTTCCCGGCCCCATTTGTTACTTTGTGGCGAACAACGGGACAGGTTGAGACCACCTAGGTGAGAGGTGGGCCTGGTCTGGTCGGTGTCATGATTTACTTCATAATAACACGCTTAATGAGATCTTGGTATTTGATCTGAGTTGGGTCGTTGACCTTATCGCACTAAGCGCCACGTGGGACAAGATATGGGCAACCGGCGTAGTGGTATCGGCGAAGCTCTTTTTGGCGTCGGCGACAGGCGGCGCCGCGCCCGGGTTGGACAGCGTAACGCAACTTCCTTTGTAATGGAGGTTGCTAGGTCGCTCACCCCGCGCGTCGCATAGCGTGTGGGTGTGCAATGGGCGATGGGCCCGGACCCTGCGGCGCTTAAGTTTAGACCGACATCTTGACCTCTCTGTTGAGCCTAGGTAGGGCTGCGACGTGTTGATCTCCCGAGGCCGGACATGACCCAGGAAAGTGTGCCCAGCTAGAGGGATCGAGCATGTCGGGTAATATGGTGCACCCCTGCAGGGAAGTTGATCTATTCGAATAGCCGTGTCCACAGTAACAGGCGACTCGGAGTTGTACCTTGACCTCATGACAACTAGAACCGGATACTTAATAAAACACACCTTTCAAGTGCCAGATACAACCCGATGATCACTCTCTCATAGGGCAACGAGAGGAGGATCGCGGAGTAGGATTATGCTATGCGATGATACTTGGTGAACTTACCATCTACTCTCTTCTACATGCTGCAAGGTGGAGGCTGCCAGAAGCGTAGTCTTCGACAGGACTAGCTATCCCCCTCTTATTCTGGCATTCTGCAGTTCATTCCAACAATATTGCCCCTTTATACACATACCCATGAATATGTAGTGTAGATCCTTCTTTGCGAGTACTTTCGATGAGTACTCACGGTTGCTTTGCTCCCCCTTTTCCCCTTTTCCTTTCTTCTTGGTTATCGCAACGGATCTTTGGAGTCAAGAGCGGGCGCCACCGTCGCGACGACTCCTACTACTTGGAGGTGCCTTCTACTACGTGTAGGCGGCGGCGGCGTCCATGAGTAGTTTAGGAGGATCGAGGCGGGAGGCATCGCCTCTTTCAATCTGTATCGGTTTGTGCTACCCTTCTTAAGGCAAACTTGTTTAACTTATGTACGTACTCAGATATTGGTTCTTCGCTGACTCATCTATGATCGAGCACTTGTATTCGAGCCCTCGAGGCCCTGGCTTGTATTATGATGCTTGTATGACTTATTTTATTTTTAGAGTTGTGTTGTGATATCTTCCGTGAGTCCACGATCTTGATCATTGCGTTTGCGTGTATGATTAGTGTACGATCGAATCGGGGGCGTCACAAGTTGGTATCAGAGCTGACTGCCTGTAGGAATCCCCCTTCCAAACTCCTTGTCCGAAGTCGAGTCTAGTCATTGCAAAACTTTTACTAACATGGTTGTGTGTCTTACGGGCCCACGTCGCCATTGGGTGGTATTAGGATCTTTTGTTCCTCGTCTATACTCTGGGACTCTGGTCTCTCTTCTATTCGGGTTAAATGATTTTACTAAACTCTGACTCTAGGTTCTCGTAACTACTTCCTCCCAGAGAGCCCCTCACTCAAGATGATTGCTTGGTGTGCCAGAAGATTATGAAGATACTCTTCGATGATTTCCCGAGACCCTTTTGCCCTTCACCATTGCGATCCCTACCACCGATAAATCCTTATGGATAACTACCTACGTTTGTCGTTTGTACCTTCATCCTCAGTTGCTCTTGTTATTACAAGATGCCCCGAAATTCTCTATATTGATCCGAGAATACTTTATGCCTACTGCTTTGAAGTTCTTGCCACATGAATACCCTCTATGGATAATTCCTCGCACTTACCGAGTATCCGCTCTTCCCCGTTATTCTTATGATTCACAAGACACATTGAAATACTATCTGAACTTTCGGTAATCCTCTGCCCGCTATTACTCTGCAAATACTTGTCTGCTTGCATTATGGTTGTGTTCCATATGACTAGCAATATTCATTAGTATCATTTGTCATTATCATTTCGAGTCCCTTGATTCGATATGTTGCGAATTCTAGCAATCCTCAATCAGATCCTAGAATTCATCCTTCCGGCTCAGACGTCATTTTAAACATGAGCTGGATCTCAACCAATCAAATTTTCGTCGATTGTACCCCTAAGCCTACTCAACTAATCCATCCTTAATCAGAGCATTTGCTTCTATTCCCTTGATCGGAAATCATAATTCTTTTGCATTTGAGATTTGAATTAGTCAGTTGTTTCTATAGTCTGATCTCCTTGCATCATTTCTTCCTCTGGTTGAGTACCGATGCTCACATCAGATCCCTTGAGGACCACCGGATCCTTTCTTGGATTTTATGCGATAGTATCCTTCATATTCAATCACTTTGGAAGTTCTTTCTCCATTGGTAAATCCTATTCTTTGATTTTGGCCAACCATGCTCTGCTTTCGAGCTGGTGATATTTATCTTGAAGCTTGTGGCATACGTTCCTAAGATGCCCCGATGGGTTGAACCAACACCTTCACTATTCTGTGTGAACCCGAAAGATTTCACGGTTCATACTTATCTGGTATTGCACCAGGTAAAACTTTCAACAACTAATGTCAATTTTCGAAAAAGATGAGAAGTGAATGAAAGGTTATGCATTGAATAAGTGGGAGTCGACCTTGGACTTTGTGTTCATGCCCATGGACACGACGTAGATCTTATCATTAAAGCCTCTCTTAAATCTTTTTTTCTTGGTATAAGTTTATCTTATATCTGGGATCTGGCCTTTTGCAATCGTGGTTCCGACCATGTTCTCCTTTAAATACAATTTCTCGTGCATGTATAATCACTTGTCTTCTGCAGAGCAATACCTAGTTCAACCACTACTTTGGTTTGTCATCGAGTATTACTCCCTGGTATCTCGAGATTATCACGGAACTGCAACTTCTTATGAGTTCTCCATCAAGTACTACATTCTCACTAATTCCATTTTTTTCACGGGCTCTGTGTTATTAACACTCGAGGAGACCCCTAACTAAATCAAGTCCACACCGTGATTAAACAACTCTTAGTAAACCTCTTTACTTATGAGTTTGTACTCAATCACGTTATTCTTATCCTGATCGGTTGTATCATTCTCGTATTGATTTTAACTGTGCTACCTGGTCCTTAATTCCCGGAGCACCACTTTCGGTAATGAGCTAAGCTTACATCGATCTTCCTCGGCATATCATTTCGCCTTGGACAGCAAGCTTGATTTCAAGTTTGTACTGTACTAGTGGTTTCAATAACCTTTCGCTCCATCATTCATTTGACTTGATGTCATCACCGATCAATTACATCTTCATGAAATCTCGCGACAAATGTGTCGTGAAAACATGATCAACAGTCTGAGCTCTTCCAAGATATCTATCGAATTCTTGATGAGAAATACCACCCTTTGCTCTCGATGATTTGTGTTATCATCGACCACTTTATTGCCTTTCGTTCAACACAAACTTGTTCGTGTTTTGTGTTATACCTTGAGATCCTTGCTACCCAGCAATTATTCTTCTTTACCTTGGAGTATTACCACCTTTTATGCCAAGAATGTCGTGAGAAATTCACCATCCTTAGGAATTCTTGATACAAGTGATACTTATTACCATCACCATTCTTTTCTTGGTCCCGTGTTGTTTCTATAGGAATACCAACAAATAGTCTGTGATGTGTAAACTCTAAACTTCTAGCAACCCTATTGCTTTGAAGTTATTGGTCTATAGTTTCATTCTAAGTCTATTGTTTATTGAATAATCATTCAAACATTGATCGTGCTACCTAATCCAGATTCCTGGGTGCACCTTTCTATCATTGTTCAATTGTGTATGTTTCCCTCGAGCCTACATCATTATATCATTTGATCTGACTAATGTTATCTCCTTGTTCACATAATTGTGGAGATCCATCTTTTGGAAATCTCGATGAATGGTCGCTGAGTCCATCAGCCACCTCCTCATCCTCTCCTTGGTTTAATGATGAACTCTTGTTTTGGAACTCGCTTCCATAGTTCTTTTCTTGAGAATCTTACATTGTCATCTCGTCAATTTGTGTCGCACCTTCTCTTCTCAGGCATCCTAAGTCTAAGGTACCCTGACACCAATCAGATCTGAATCTTGGTCAGATATGATGGTTGGAACATATTTTCAAGAGTTATAACATTGATCCTCATATGACCTGGTAAGGTGATGTCGTGCCCAACACACCTGGCCGAAGGACCTACTGTTATAGTTTCCTTATTAGCAAGGTTATCCTTTCTTCCATGAGAAATTGTAAGACTTATTCTACAAGTTCTTCTTGATGGATCCTTCACGTATCCAAATTCGACCTTTGCTTGAAGACCATGTCAATGCTATCTCGAAGCATATACGTGGTAATTCGATTTTCAATAAGAGCAATTGAAGCACAATGCTAAATTTTCTTTAGCATTTATCCTAACACCGTTGTATGGGTAATATCATGAGATTCCTCCCCCTTACCTAAATGGTTTCTACTTTCTATCCTGTCATGGATATCATGCTACTGCTTGTCCTTGGGAAGGATATACCCCCAAAAATGTGTGTATACATTTTCCCTTCCATGATACTGTTTAAACCTGATAACCACTTTTCCTTTCCAATGGTTTGTTTAAACCTTCTTGTGATCTATATGATCTAAGTAGTAATAATTCACTGCTTACGTAAACACCTCGGTGTACAACTCTGTCAGTGAGACCCTGTTTCTACTGTTGATGACATTCTGGTAACCGCCGATGGACGAGAACTTTGCCTATTGGCCTGCCTCGTTCAACGAGCAGAAGGTAGTTCTCTTCATCCCTCGCCCTTGGTACCAGCGTGTTGCCAACATAATTGTGATCTCTTCTCGACATGCCTTGCTATCATGACCATGCAAGCTGTCAACACCTTTCTACTTTTAACCCACATGGTGTGCCCATAACCCATAGTTCCACAGGATCGAAACCTGACTCTCCTGTAGCCCCCCCTTTCCCAAAGTCAATACTCACGCTTGGCTTCGTGTGTAATTCACGAGCCACCCTCCTAGTGATCTGTTCCGGTATTAGATGCAATACTTAATCTTGATTCTTTGAACCCATTTCACACTCTTTTTCAGGCATCGAACGATTGTCTATCTGCTTGGAACTCTTTGTTGTACCTTCTTACTTTGCTCTCGATATATTCTTAAGTTTCAATTTGAGAGTTGCTTTCCGCCACCTTCCCCGATGTTATCGGCCAGATAGTCAACCTTGCAGAGGTCCGTTCTCCCAGAATACCCACCCATTATTCTTTCGTAAGTACAATGGAGTTCCCGAAGAAAGGATGTCGACTTCATCATGATCACTTGAAGCAGAGAAATGAAGACATCAACGTAATGGATAGACCTCTTCAAGAAAAGCAACCATGATCGAGAAGATCCGTTAGAATTTCGTGACTAGAAATTTCCCTCTTACTTCACCTCTTAAATCTCGGGACGAGATTTCTTGTAGTGGAGGAGAATTGTGACGCCCGTATAATCAAGCTACAGTAACCTCTGCTAATGATGTCACGTCACCTTTGTTACTGTCTCTAATCTCGCGTTAGTTCAAAACGATTCGAATTCAAATTTGAAATTTTGGCAAACAACCAGAGTTTCAAACATTAAAACAAAAATGTTCGGAATGTGACTTAGTTAAGTTTACTAAATTAGGTACAACCTATGTATTTTTACAAAACTAAAATGTTAGGTAAATAAAGAGAAAACAGAAAAGAAAATAAAGAAAAAGGAAAGTATTAAAAAAACAGAAAAACAAACTAACAAAAATAAAAAGGAAAACACCCCCCTCCTGGGCCACGGCCTAG
Source organism: Aegilops longissima (assembly GCA_021605205.1). Taxonomy (NCBI): domain Eukaryota; kingdom Viridiplantae; phylum Streptophyta; class Magnoliopsida; order Poales; family Poaceae; genus Aegilops; species Aegilops longissima. The sequence goes on from JAHIAM010006989.1 coordinate 64,719, forward strand.
CAGGCCACCAGGCCGCCCGGCCGACCCACCTAGCCCAACCGGCCGGCCCACCCATTGCCCTTATCCCCACTTGGTGATACCCCTAACCCACGCGCTCCCACTCCCCCCCCCCCCCACGTCGCCACTCCCACTCCCCTCGCTCCTCGCCCCCTTTGCCCCATCTGGATCGAGGCACGGCGCCCCGACCCCGTCACCGATCCCTGCCGCCTCGACGCCGCCCCACCGACTTCGCCAGCATCGCCACGCCCCGCCCCGCGTCGGACGCTGCCATCCTCTCTGTCGCCGGTGCCACCTCGCCGAACGACCCCGACCCCGTCGCCGGACCGTCCCCGTCTTCCTCCTCAACGGCTCCAGTGAGCCTCGCCGCCCCAGATCCCCTGCAACGGGGGTGAGCAACGACCCCCCCCCCTCTTCTTTCCCCTCTCGCCCGCTTGCCACGGCCGCGCCTCTCTGTCACCCGCGCTTGCGCGCAGCCCCGCCTGCTGCTGCTGCCGCCGGCAGTTCACCCACGGCCGTCCCGCTCCGCCCATGCCCGAGCCCTGCCTAGCTGCACCTCGCCACTTCGCTGCGGCGAGCCGTCGTCGCCTCGAGGCCCCTGACCGCCGTGCCGTCCTCCCTCCTCGGCGTCCACGGCGCCGCTCGGCGCCGTCCTCGCGCTTCGCCGCGGCCTCCTTCCCCGTGCACCGCCGCTGCTCCGCCGGCGCCCCCAACATTGCCTCTCCGCCGCCCCCCCCGGCGTCGACCTCGCCCGCTCTGCACCCCAGCGCGGCCCGCCGCCCGCCAGCCACCTCCGGTGCTCGGCACCAGCGCCCGATTCCTGCCCCTTGCCTGCTTACTGCCGCATGGCCTCACCCCGCCGCGCCCCGGCTGCCGTCGCCCGCATGCCCGGGTCCTCCCGGTCGGGCTCATGGCGTCGCCCGCCCTGTAACCCGTTGCACCCGTTAAACCCCCTAGGCCCTATGACAAGGGGGCCCCACGCCCCAGAACGATTTTATAAAAAAAAGGATTAAAAAATAAAAATGATTAATTAATTAATTAAGTAAATTAATTAACTTAATCAATCATGTTTAGTTAACCTAATGAACTATTGTTAATTAATTAAACTATAATTAGATTAGTTAAATCCTAATTAGAATAAGCAGTATGACATGGGACCCTGCGTCAGATTGACCCAGTCAACGCCCTATTGACTACTGACGTTAGCATACACTATTCTGGATAATGTTGAATTAAAATAATTAAATAAATTCTGAAAATGATTAAAACTTTAGAAAAACATAGAAAATAAAACCGTAGCTCAGATAAAAATGTTTTCTACATGAAAGTTGCTCAGAACGACGAGGCGAATTCGGATACGCAACCCGTTCGTCTGCCACACATCCCTAGCATAGCGAACACGCAACATCCCATTCATCTGTCCGAAAATGCAAAACACCGGGGATACTTTCCCGGATGTTCCCCTCGTTCGCCAGTATCCCTTCCTACCGCGTTAGGGCACACCTAGCACCGCTTATTTTCATGTCATGAATCGTCATGCATGTGTTGCATTATATTTATTGTTTATTCCCCCTCTTCTCTCGCTAGACACCAAGACTGACACCGCTGCTGGTACCCCGATCGACTACGTTGTTAACGACCCCTCCTTTCCAGAGCAACCAGCCAAGCCCCCCCCTTTGATCACCAGATATCGCCTATTCCTTCTCTCTCTGCTTGCATTAGAGTAGTGTAGCATATTCTTGCTTCGTTTAATCCTATTACGCTTCATAGCCTTTGTCATTGTTGCTCTGATTGTTACCCTTACGCAATCCTAAATGCTTAGTATAGGATGCTAGTATTCCATCAGTGGCCCTACATTCTTGTCCGTCTGCCATGCTATACTATCGGGCCATGATCACTCGGGAGGTGATCATGGGTATATACTTACATACATGTGGTGACTAAAGTCGGGTCAGCTCGTAGAGTACCCACAAAGTGGTCAGAAGCGAGAAATTTGAAAGGACAGTGGCTCCATCCCGGTAGAGGTGGAGTGCAGGTTCCTGTGGCCTTGGGATAATTAAGCTACAGTGATCACGCTAATGGTGCCACGTCACCATGATTACTGCTTTGCTAATCTATCGTTAGGACAAAACCGGTCCAAAATTCAAAATTCAAATTAATGATAACAATAAAAGTTTTCAAAATTAAAACAAAAATGTTTGGATTGTACTAAATATTACAAAGGTAATTATGGTGCAACAAACCCATTTTATAAAATGCCTAAGTAATTTAAAATGATTTAAAACAGAAAAGAAAATAAATAAAAGAAAGAAAATACAAAGAAAACAAACAAAAAAAGAAGAAGAAAAGGAAAGGACCCCCGGGCGGCCGACCCAGCAGGCGGCCCATTAAACCCTGGTGGCCCAAACCCGTGACCGGCCACCCTCCCCTTATCCTTTGCCTCACCCAAACCCTAACCTAACCACCCCCCCTCGCACCCTCCACCCCCCATTGGATCTGGATCGGGAGGACTCCCGATCCCTACCCATGTCGCGCCGATGCGCGCCGCGCAGGCTCCACCCCGCCGGACTGCTTCCTCCACCCCCCGGCCTGCCTCCCGCTCCAGCCGTGTCGTCCCGTCGGCCTCCCGAACCTCCAGGCGCCAGTGCAGACCCCACGCCGTGGTGAGGCCCTCCTCCTCTCTTCCCAGCGTCGCGCCCTCTGCTCCCGTCGACCCAGCGCGCCGCCTGCGTCGGCCGCCCGTGCCTCGGCGCCTCACTTGCGCCTTGCCCGTCCGGCCTCAAAGCAGCGCCCGGCCGCGCTCACGATGGCCCGCGCTCACCGTGGCCTCACTCCCGCGCCGGTTCCCTCTCCCCTCTGTCCTCGCGCGAGCACCACCGCTCGTCGCTCGCCCCGTCGACGGCGCCCTCGCCTCCTTCCCCCTGCTCCCATGGCGCTCACCCCTGCGCCCCGCCTCCTCTACACGGCCCATGAGCCCCTGTGTGGCGCCCGGCCCCAGCGCTCCTCCGCGGCCACCTCTCCACGAGCCACGGCCAGTGCGCCCCGCTCGGCCATGACCTCGCCGTGGCTCCATCCGCCGCTGCTCGGGTGGCTCATGGAGCCCCTCGCCATGCTGCTCTTGGCAAGGCAAGCGCACCGGGTCCAGCGACCGGCACCATAACCGCGCTGTTCGAGGCGACAACCGTCGCCCAGCGCTAAAACCCGTTAAGGCCCCTGTGCCTATGTGGGGCCCCCCTGAGCGTTTCCAAAAAAGGGATTAAAAATAATAATAATAAAATAATAAATAAGAATAAACTTAATTAATTAATTAATTAAGTTAATTAATCTAGTCAATTAATCTACTTAATCATTAGTTTAATTAAGCGATGGTTTGTTTAGCCTAAACCTAATTAAGTCTAAACCTTTGTATGGCAAGGTGGGTCCCACTTGGACCTCTTGGTCAGGTTGACCGATCAACTACATTGGCTCTTCTTTGTCGACATGACATCATCTTGATAATAATTAATTAAATTCAGAAATTATTAAAATCTTTAGAAAATCATATCTTTTAATTACGTAACTTTCGGTTAAAATATTTTCAACATGAAAGTTGCTCGAGCAGCGAGGCGAACCGGATCGCAGCCCGTTCATCCGCCACACCCCTAACATATCAAACTGCAACTTTCCCCTCCGGTTCCTTTGTCAAAGCGAAACAGGAATACTTTCTGGATGTTTTCCCCCTTCACAGTATCACCTCATACGCGTTAGGGGCGCCTAGCATCACATATTGTTTTGTCATGCATCGATATGCATCTGTTTGCATAGTATTCATTGTTTCTTCCCCTCTTCTCTCCGGTAGACTACTGAGACCGGCAGCTGCTGCTTGCCCGAGTTCGACTACGGAGTTGCGACCTGCGAGCAACAGGCAAGCCCCCCCCTTGATCACGGATATACTTTGTTCTACTCTATCTGCTTGCATCGAGTAGTGTAGCATATTCTTGCTACATCATACCTATCTGATGCATAGCTTTGTCCTTGCTACTCTTGTTGTTACCTTTACGAAATCCTACATGCTTAGTATAGGATGCTAGTATTCCATCTGTGGCCCTACATTCTTGTCCGTCTGCTGTGCTATACTATCGGGCCGTGATCACTCGGGAGGTGATCACGGGTATATCTATATACTTTATACATGATACATGTGGTGACTAAAAGTCGAATTGACATGGAGCACCCGCGAGTGGATCTTTGTGGCGGCGGCAGGCGGATTTGCGACCGCCTAGGAGAGAGGTGGGCTGGCCTGATTCGGCGTTCAGCGGATCGTAACTGCAACGAGATCTTGGTATTTGATCGAGTCGGCCATTTGGTCTATCGCACTAACCAACTCGTGGGAAAGATATGGGCACTTTCGGCGTCGTGGTATCGGTAGAAACGCCGTGACGTCGGCCCGAGTGGCGTAGCGATTGGAGCGTAAGCCTGCTCTTGTATTAAGGGGCTAGTTACGCTTCCGGCAGCGTCTGTGCGTCTTGGTGTGCTAAGGACGATGGGCCCAGACCCCTGTGCGCTTAGGTTTAGACCGGCGTGCTGGCCTCTCTGTTGTGCCTAGTGTTGGAAATATGCCCTAGAGGCAATAATAAATTAGTTATTATTATATTTCCTTGTTCATGATAATCGTTTATTATTCATGCTATAATTGTATTGACCGGAAACAGCGATACATGTGTGGATACATAGACAACACCATGTCCCTAGTAAGCCTCTAGTTAACTAGCTCGTTGATCAATAGATGGTTACGGTTTCTTGACCATGGACATTGGATGTCATTGATAACGGGATCACATCATTAGGAGAATGATGTGATGGACAAGACAATCCTAAGCCTAGCACAAAGATCGTGTAGTTAGTATGCTAAAGCTTTTCTAATGTCAAGTATCTTTTCCTTAGACCATGAGATCGTGCAATTCCGGATCCGTAGGAGTGCTTTGGGTGTATCAAGCGTCCTGGCGTGCTGGGTGACTATAAAGGTGCACTACGGTATCTCGAAAGTGACCATTGGGTTGACACGGATCAAGGCGGGATTTGTCACCGTGTAAGCGGAGAGGTATCTCTGGGCCCACTTTCGGTAGGACATCATCATAATGTGCACAATGTGACCAAGGGGTTGATCACGGGATGATGTGTTGCGGAGCGAGTAAAGAGACTTGCGATAGCGAGATTGAACAAGGTATCGGGATACCGGCGATCGAATCTCGGGCAAGTCAATACCGCTAGACAAAGGGAATTGTATCACGGGATCGATTGAGTCCTTGACATCGTGGTTCATCCGATGAGATCATCGTGGAACATGTAGGAGCCAACATGGGTATCCAGATCCGCTGTTGGTTATTGACGGAAACGTCTCGGTCATATGCGCATGATTCCCGAACCCGTAGGGTCTACACATAAGGTTCGATGGCGCTAGGGTTATAAAGGAAGTTTGTATGTGGTTACGAATGTTGTTGGTCCGGATGAGATCCGGGGCGTCACGAGGAGTTCGGAATGGTCGGAGGTAAAGATTTATATATGGAAAGTTGTTGTTGGGTTAGGAAAAAGTTGGGTTTTTGGTATTGTCTGGGAAGCTTCGGAAGGTTCGGAGGATTCGGAGGGTCGGAGGTCGAAGTGTTCCACCACGTCCAATACAGTAGCATGGGCTGTAGGGGCGCCCTAGCCATAATGGGCCAGGGAACCAGCCCCCAAGGCCCATGCGCATGGGAAGGGAAACCCTAAGGGGAGGGCCTCCACTTGACTTGGGAGGCACTCCTCCCCTCTTAGCCGCCCCAAGTCCCATCTAGGGCTGGCCGCACCCCTTGGGGTGGGAAACCCTAAAGGGGCGCAGCCCCTTTCCCCTATATATACTTGAGGTTTGGGCTGCCCAACACATGAGAACCTCTCCCTCTTGGTGCAGCCTGCCTCTCCTCCTCCTCCTCTCCCTTGGTGCTTGGCGAAGCCTGCGGATGCCACGCTCCTCCATCACCACCATGCCGTTGTGCTGCTGCTGGATGGAGTCTTCCTCAACCTCTTCCTCTCTCCTTGCTGGATCAAGGCGTGGGAGGCGTCACCGGGCTGTCGTGTGTTGAGCAGCGGAGGTGCCGTCCGTTCGGCACTTGATCATCGGTGATTTGAATCACGGCAAGTCGACTCCTTCAACCCCGTTCTCATGAGCGCTTCCGCTTAACGATCTACAAGGGTATGTAGATGCACTCTCCTTCCCTCGTTGCTAGTTTCTCCATAGATAGATCTTGGTGACCGTAGGAAAATTTTGAATTTCTGCTCGTTCCCCAGCAGTGGTATCGAGCTAGGTCTATTGCGTAGATTCTTTGCGAGTAGAACACAAAGTAGTTGTGGGCGTTGATGTTGTTCAATATGCTTACCGTTACTAGTCCAATCTTGTTTGACGGTATTGTGGGATGAAGCGGCCGGACCGACCTTACGTACTCTTCGTGAGGCAGGTTCCACCGGTGACATGCACTTGGTGCATAAGGTGGCTAGCGGTGCCGTCTCTCCACTTTAGTCGGAGCGGATTCGATGAAAAGGTCCTTATGAAGGGTAAATAGCAATTGGCATATCACGTTGTGGTTTTGCGTAGGTAGAAGCGTTCTTGCTAGAAACCCAAAGCAGCCACGTAAAACATGCAAACAACAATTAGAGGGCGTCTAACTTGTTTTTGCGAGGGTATGCTATGTGATGTGATATGGCCAAAAGAATGTGATGAATATATGTGATGTATGAGATTGATCATGTTCTTGTAATAGGATTCACGACTTGCATGTCGATGAGTATGACAACGGCGAGAACCATAGGAGTTGTCTTTATTTGTTATGCGACCTGCGTGTCATTGAACAACGCCATGTAATTACTTTACTTTATTGCTAACGGTAGCCATAGTAGTAGAAGTAATAAGTTGGCGAGACAACTTCATGGAGACACGATGATGGAGATCATGATGATGGAGATCATGGTGTCATGCGGTGACAATGATGATCATGGAGCCCGAAGATGGAGATCAAAGGAGCAATATGATATTGGCCATATCATGTCACTACTATATAATTGCATGTGATGTTTATTATGTTTATGCATCTTGTTTACTTAGAGCGGCGGTAGTAAATAAGATGATCCCTTACAAATTTCAAGAAGTGTTCTCCCCTAGCGTGCACCGTTGCTACGGTTAAGTAAGCTTCTAAGCACCACGTGTTAATCGGGTGTGATGGATTCTTACGTTCACATACAGCGGGTGTAAGCAAGATTTACACGCGAAACACTTAGGGTTAACAGCGAGCCTAGCATGTGAAGACATGGCCTCGGAACACGGAGACCGAAAGGTCGAGCATGAGTCGTATGGTAGATCGATCAACATGAAGATGTTCACCGATGATGACTAGTCCGTCTCACGTGTTGATCGGACACGGCCTGAATTGATTCGGATCATGTAATCACTTAGATAACGGAGGATGTTTATCTGGTGGGAGTTCATAAGATGAACTTAATTATCCTGAACATAGTCAAAGACCTTTTGCAAATTATGTCGTAAAGCTCGCGTTAGTTCCATTATTTAGATATGTTCCTAGAAAATATAGTTGAAAGTTGAAAGTAGCGATTATGCGGACGGTAGAAAGCTTATGTCCTTAATGCACGCTCGGTGTCTTTGAACCCCAAGCGTCGTTTGTGGATGTTGCGAACATCGGACATACGTTTTGATAACTACGTGATAGTTCGGTTAAGCGGTTTAGAGTTGAGGCACCAAAGGCGTTTTGAAATGTCGCGGAACATATGAGATGTTTGAGGGCTGAAATTAAGATTTCAGGCTCGTGCCACGTCAAGAGGTATGAGACCTCCGGCGATTTTCTTAGCCTGCAAACTAAGGAGAAAAGCTCAATCATTGAGCTTGTACTCAGATATCTGGGTACAACAATCACTTGAATCGAGTGGGAGTTAATCTTCCGGATGAGATAGTGATGTTTCTCCAAAGTCATTGCCACCAAGCTGCTAAGAGCTTCGTGATGAACTATAACATATCAAGGATAGAGATGATGATCCTTGAGGTATTAGCGTTGTTTGACATCGAAAGTAGAAATCAGAAGGAGCATCAATTGTTGATGGTTGGTGAAACCACTAGTTTCAAGAAGGGCAAGGGCTAGAAGGGACACTTCATGAAGCGGCAAATCGATTCTGCTCGATGAAGAAACCCAAGGTTGAACCCAAACCGAGACTAAGTGCTTACGTAATAAGGGAATAGTCACTAGGCGGAATTACCCTAGATGCTTGGTAGATAAGAAGGCTGGCAAGGTTGATAGAAGTATATTGGATATACATTATGTTAATGTGTACTTTACTAGTACTCCTAGTAGCACCGGGGTATTAGATACGGTTCGGTTGCTAAATGTTAGTAACTTCGAAATAAAAGCTACGGAATAAAGGAGACTAGCTAAAGGTGAGTGACGATATGTGTTGGAATTGTTTCCAAGGTTGATATGATCAAACATCATACGCTCCCTCTACCATCAAGATTAGTATTAAACCAGAATAATTATCATTTGGTGTTTGCGTTGAGCATAGACATGATTGGATTATGTCTATTGCAATCTGGTTATTCATTTAAGGAGAATAATGGTTACTCTATTTATTTGAATAATACCTTCGATGGTCTTGCACCTTAAAAATGGTTTATTGAATCTCGATCGTAGTGATACACATTTTCATGCCAAATGTATAAGATAGTAATGATAGTACCACTTACTTGTGGCCTTGCCATGTAAGTCATATTGGTGTAAAAGCATGAAGAAGCTCCATGTTGATGGATCTTTGGACTCACTCGTTTTGAAAAGTTTGAGACATGCGAACCATGTCTATTGGTGCATCTGCATGAAGAAACTCCATGCAGATGGATCGTTTAGACTCATTTGATTTTGAATCACTTGAGATATGCAAATCATACCTTATGGGCAAGATGGTGAAAAGCCTCGGTTTGATAAAATGGAACAAGATAGCAACTTGTTGGAAGTAACACATTTTGATGTGTGCAGTCCAATGAGTCTTTGAGGCATCTGATGAATATCGTTATGTTCTTACTTCACGAGATGATTCGAGTAGATGTTGAGTATATTTACTTGATGAAACACAAGTCTGAATTATAGAATGGTTCAAGTAATTTCAGAGTGAAGTTTAAGATCTTCGTGACAAGAGGATAAAATGTCTATGATATGATCATAGAGATGAATATCTGAATTACGAGTTTTGGCACACAATTAAGACATTGTGGAAATTGTTTCACAATAAATACCTTTGGAATACCATAGTGTGATGGTGTGTCCGAACATCATAGTTGCACTCTATTGGATATGGTGCGTACCATGATATCTCTTATCGAATTACCACTATCGTTCATGGGTTAGGCATTAGAGACAACCGCACTCACTTTAATAGGGCACCACGTAATTCCGTTAAGATGACACCGTATGAACTATGGTTTAGAGAAACCTAAGCTGTCATTTCTTAAAAGTTTGGGGCTGCGGCGCTTATGTGGAAAAGTTTCAGGTTGATAAGCTCGAACCAGCGGACAAAATGCATCTTCATAGGACACCCAAAGCGGTTGGGTATACCTCCTAATTCAGATCCGAAAGCAATAGGGATTGTTTCTTGAATCGGGTCCTTTCTCGAGGAAAAGTTCGTCTCGAAAAGTTGAGTGGGAGGATGGTGGAGACTTGATGAGGTCATTGAACCGTCACTTCAACAAGTGTGTAGCAGGGCACGGGAAGTTGTTCCGTGGCACCTACACCAATTGAAGTAGAAGCTTATGATAGTGATCATGAAGTTTGGATCAAGTCAGCGGCGTACCTCGTGGGGTGACAAGGATGCGTACTACTTGAGTGGTACAGTAATCATGTCTTGAAGGTCATGTTGCTAGACAACAATGAACCTCGAGCTATGGAGAAGCGATGGTGGGCCCAAATTCCGACAAATGGTTAGAAACCATGAAATCCGAGTAGGATCCATATATCATAACAAAGCATGGACTTTGGTGGACTTGCCCGATGATCGGCAAGCCATTGAAATAAATGGGTCTTTAAGAAGAAAGCGGACATGGGCGGTAATGTCACCTTCTATGAAGCTCGACTTGTGGCAAGAGTTTTCACAAGTTCAAGGAGTTGACTACGATGAGATTTTCTCATCCGTAGCGATGCTTAAGTCCGTCGGAATCATGTTAGCACAAGCTGCATTTATGAAATCTGGCGGATGGATGTCAAAGCAGAGTTTCCTTACCTTTACGTAAGGAAAGGTTGTATGTGATACAATCGGAAAAGTTTTGTCGATCCTAAGGATGCTAAAAGGTATGCTAGCTCAGCGATCCTTCTAAGGACTGGAGTAAGCATCTCGGAGTTGGAATGTGCACTTTGATGAGATGATCAAAGATTTTGGGTTTATACAAAGTTTATGAGAAACTTGTATTTCCAAAGAAGTGAGTGGGAGCACTATAAATTTCGATGAGTATATGTTGTTGACATATTGGTGATCGAAATGATGTAGAATTACGTAAAGCATATAGGGTTAAAGTGTTTTCAAGTGAAAACCTGGATTAAGCTACTTGAACATTGAGCATCAAGATCTATGAGGATAGATCAAAAGCGCTCAATAGTACTTTCAAATGAGCACATACCTTGACATGATCTTGAAGGTGTTCAAGATGGATCGATCGAAGAAGGAGTTCTTGCACGAGATGTAAGGTATGAAGTTAAGAGTTAAAGCTCGACCACGGCGGAAAAGAGAAAGGGCGAAGGTCGTCCCTATGCTTCAGACGTAGGCTCTATAGTATGCTATCTTTGTGTCTTTTTGATGTGTGCCTTGCTACATATCGGCAAGAGAGTACAAAGGTGATCAAGGTGGATCACCGGATAGCGGTCAAAATTATCCTTAGAGGAATAAGGACATGTTTCTCGATTATGGAGGTGATAAAGAGTTGGCGTAAAGGGTTACGTCGATGCAAGCTTTAACACCTATCCGGTGACTACGAGAAGCAAACCGGATCGTATAGTGGACCAACCATTTGGAATAGCTCCAAGTGGGCGTGAAAGCAACATTACAATATGACATAGAAATTGCGAAGTACACGGATCTGAAAGGTTCGGACCGTTGACTAAAACCTCTCTCACAAGCAAAACATGATCAAACCCGAACTCATTGAGACTTAATCACATGGTGATGTGAACTAGTTTAAGACACTAGTAAACTCTTTGGATGTTAGTCACATGGCGATGTGACTTATCGATGTTAATCACATGGCGATGTGAACTAGATTATTGACTCTAGTGCAAGTGGGAGACTGTTGGAAATATGCCTAGAGGCAATAATAAATTAGTTATTATTATATTTCCTTGTTCATGATAATCGTTTATTATTCATGCTATAATTGTATTGATAGGAAACAGCGATACATGTGTGGATACATAGACAACACCATGTCCTAGTAAGCCTCTAGTTAACTAGCTCGTTGATCAATAGATGGTTACGGTTTCTTGACCATGGACATTGGATGTCATTGATAGCGGGATCACATCATTAGGAGAATGATGTGATGGACAAGACAATCCTAAGCCTAGCACAAAGATCGTGTAGTTAGTATGCTAAAGCTTTTCTAATGTCAAGTATCTTTTCCTTAGACCATGAGATCGTGCAATTCCGGATACCGTAGGAGTGCTTTGGGTGTATCAAGCGTCCTGGCGTGGCTGGGTGACTATAAAGGTGCACTACGGTATCTCGAAAGTGACCATTGGGTTGACACGGATCAAGGCGGGATTTGTCACCGTGTAAGCGGAGAGGTATCTCTGGGCCCCTCGGTAGGACATCATCATAATGTGCACAATGTGACCAAGGGGTTGATCACGGGATGATGTGTTGCGGAGCGAGTAAAGAGACTTGCGATAGCGAGATTGAACAAGGTATCGGGATACAAGCGATCGAATCTCGGGCAAGTCAATACCGCTAGACAAAGGGAATTGTATCACGGGATCGATTGAGTCCTTGACATCGTGGTTCATCCGATGAGATCATCGTGGAACATGTAGGAGCCAACATGGGTATCCAGATCCGCTGTTGGTTATTGACGGGAAGCGTCTCGGTCATGCGCATGATTCCCGAACCCGTAGGGTCTACACATAAGGTTCGATGGCGCTAGGGTTATAAAGGAAGTTTGTATGTGGTTGCGAATGTTGTTGAGTCCGGATGAGATCCGGGGCGTCACGAGGAGTTCGGAATGGTCGGAGGTAAAGATTTATATATGGAAAGTTGTTGTTGGGTTAGGAAAAAGTTGGGTTTTTCGGTATTGTCTAGGAAGCTTCGGAAGGTTCGGAGGATTCGGAGGGTCGGAGGTCGGAAGTGTTCCACCACGTCCAATACAGTAGCATGGGCTGTGAGGGGCGCCCTAGCCATAATGGGCCAAGGAACCAGCCCCCAAGGCCCATGCGCATGGGAAGGGGAAACCCTAAGGGGAGGGCCTCCACTTGACTTGGGAGGCACTCCTCCCCTCTTAGCCGCCCCAAGTCCCATCTAGGGCTGGCCGCACCCCTTGGGGTGGGAAACCCTAAAGGGCGCAGCCCCCTTTCCCCTATATATACTTGAGGTTTGGGCTGCCCAACACATGAGAACCTCTCCCTCTTGGTGCAGCCTGCCTCTCCTCCTCCTCCTCTCCCTTGGTGCTTGGCGAAGCCTGCTGGATGCCACGCTCCTCCATCACCACCATGCCGTTGTGCTGCTGCTGGATGGAGTCTTCCTCAACCTCTTCCTCTCTCCTTGCTGGATCAAGGCGTGGGAGGCGTCACCGGGCTGTGCGTGTGTTGAGCAGCGGAGGTGCCGTCCGTTCGGCACTTGATCATCGGTGATTTGAATCACGGCAGTGCGACTCCTTCAACCCCGTTCTCATGAGCGCTTCCGCTTAACGATCTACAAGGGTATGTAGATGCACTCTCCTTCCCTCGTTGCTAGTTTCTCCATAGATAGATCTTGGTGACACGTAGGAAAATTTTGAATTTCTGCTACGTTCCCCAACACCTAGGTGGGGCTGCGACGTGTTGATCTTCCGCGGCCGGGCATGACCCAGGAAAGTGTGTCCGGCCAAATGGGATCAAGCGTGTTGGGTTATGTGGTGCACCCCTGCATGGAAGTTAATCTATTCGAATAGCCGTGATCTTTGGTAACAAGACGACTTGGAGTTGTACCTTGACCTTATGACAACTAGAACTGGATACTTAATAAAACACACCCTTCCAAGTGCGGATACAACCGGTGGTCGCTCTCTAACGAGGGCATTGAGGAGGGATGGCGGGTAGGATTATGATATGCGATGCTACTTGGAGGACTTGGACTACTCTACGCTACATCTTTGCAAGGCGGAGGCTGCGAGCGTAGTCTTGACGGATTAGCTATCCCCTCTTATTACGGCATTTTGCGATTCGGTCCTTGATATGGCCCTTTACACATATATCCATGCATAGGTAGTGTAGCTCCTTGTTTGCGAGTACTTTGGATGAGTACTCACGGTTGCCTTGTTCCCCTTTTCCCCTTCCTTTACCCGATTGCTGCCACGGACAATGGAGCCGGGCGAGCATACCGTCGATGACAACTACTACCCGGAGGTGCCTACTACTACGTGCAGCCGGCGGCGACCGGAGTAGTTAGGAGGATCGAGGCGGGAGGCTGCGCCTCTTCGACACTGTATCCCGGTTTGTGCTAGCCATCTTATGGCAACTTGTTTAACTTATATGCGTACTCGAGATATTGTTGCTTCCGCTGACTTCGTCTATGATCGAGCACTTGTATTCGAGCCCTCGAGGCCCTGGCTTGTATTATGATGCTTGTATGACTTATTTATGTTTTAGCGATGTGTTGTGATATCTTCCGTGAGTCCACGATCTTGATCGTTGCGTTTGCGTGAATGATTAGTGTCTGATTGAATCGAGGCGTCTGAAGTTGATATCGAGCCATTGCTGTAGGAATCCCCTTTTCAACTTCTTGGCGAAGTCAAGTCTAGACATTGCAAAACTTTTACTAACATGGCTGTGTGTCTTACGGGCTGCGTTGCCATGGGTGGTAATAGGATCTTTTATTCCTCATCCTATACTCTGGGACTCTGATCTCTCTTCTATTCGGGTTAAATGAGTTTTACTAAATCTAACATTAGGATCTCGTTATCACTTTCACCCGGAGAGCCTCTTATTACTGATGATCGTCTACTCCACGTGAAGACCCTGAAGATACTCTCTGCTGTTAACCCGAGAACTTGTGTTCATCACGTTTGCAATTCCCTTCCACCGTCAACCCTTATGGATAACTACTTGCAGTTGTTATTCTTACATTCATCCCCAGTTTGTCTTGTTATTACAAGATACCCCGAAACACTAAATCGTTGTTCGATAATCCTTTGAGCTTACTCCTTGCTGTTCTTTGTCACTGAATACCCAAGCGGATAATTCCTCGCACTTGCAGTATCCCTCATCCTAACCGTTCATGTGTTTCACATAAGTCCTCGAAATACCATTCGATATTCCGAAAATCCTGAGCAGCCTATTGCTTTTGAAATTCTTGCTTGCTTGCATTATGGTTAACCCCATAAGTCTCATAATCTTAATGGCATAACTTGTCATTATCATTTTGAGTCTATTGATTCAATATGTTGCGAATGCTCGCAATCCTCAATCAGATCCTAGAATTCATCCTTCCAGCTCAGACGTCATTTTTAACATCAGCTGGATCTCGACCAATCAAATTGTCGTTGTTTGTAACCCTAAGTTTACTCAAGTTATCCATCCTTAATCAGTGTTTGCTTGATCCTTGATGTAAATCATTAATTCTTTTGCATTTGAGCTTTGAATTAGTCGGTTGTTTCTATAGTCTAATCTCCTTGCATTGTATCTTCCTCTGGTTGAGTACCGATGCTCACATCAGATCCCTTGAGGACCACCGGGTCCCTTGTTGGATTTTATCCAATAGCGTCCTTCATATCCAATCACTTTGGAAGTTCTTTCTCCATTGGTAAATCATATCCTCTGATTGACCAACAATGCTCTGCCTTCAAGCTTGTGTTATTTATTCCTGAAGTTTGTGGTATATGTTCCTAAGAGACCCTGATGGGTTGAACCTATGCCTTTTCTAATCTGGGTGAACCCGGAAACTACTACGGGTCATACTCTCTTGTTGTTTTGCGGATAATATTTCAACACTATAACTTCATCGGCGAAGTGAATGAAAGGGTATGCATTGGAGAAGTGGGAGTCGACCTTGAACTCGAGTTCATGCCCATGGACTGATGTGGAACTTATCATGGAAGCTTCTTGCCAAATATTTACTCATTGAGTAATTCTTTCGGTGTTATTAAATTGGACCCCTTGTAGTTATGGTTTCGACCATATTGTTCTTCTTTGTTCCCATTTCTCGGGCAAGTTTAAACATTTGTCTTCTGCGGTTAATACCCAGTCCAACCTCTACTTTGGTCCGTCTTGAGTATTACCCCACGGTATCTCGAGATTATCTTGGGGCGCATAACTTCTTATGAGTTCTTCATCAAGTACTACATTCTCACTGGTTATAGTTTTCATGGGCTCACGAGTTATTAAACACTCAAAGACACGATAATTGAACCGAGTGCACTCACGGTTCAACAACTCTTGATAATCTTCTTTAAGTGCGAGTTTGTACCCGATCCGCCATTCCTAGCACGATCGGCCATATCGATATCGTGCAACTTTTTAAGCTGTGCTGCTGGTCCTTCCGGAGCAAAGTTTTCGATGATGACCTAAGCTTACATAGACTTTGCTCATCATATCTTTTAGCCTTGAACAGCAAGCTTGATTTTGAGTTGCTTAAATGCAGCGTGGTTCCAATAACCTTCGCGTCATCATTCCTTTGACTTGATGTCATCGTTGATCGATTACATCTTCATGAAATCTCTCGACAATTGTGTCATGATCATCATAAACATTCTGAGCTTTTGCAGAATATCAATCGAATCCATGATGAGAGATATCATCCTTTCCCCCTTGATGATGGTGCTAACATCAACGAATTCTTGCATTTCCGCAACACAAAACTTGTTCTAGTTTTGCGTTGTACCTTGTGATCCATGCAATCCAGCAATTGTTCTTCCTTACCTTGGAGTATTACCATCTTTTATGTCAAGAATGTCGTGAGGATTACTCCACCTCTTAAGAATTCTTGATATAGGTGATACTTCTCACCATCACCATTCATATCTTGGTCTCCGTGTTGTTGCTAACCGGAATACCAACAATTGAAATGTGCGGTGTAATTCCAAACTTCTAGCAACCTTATTGCTTTGAAGTTAATGATCGACAGTTCGTTCTTAGACTGTTGGTTATTGGATCGTCACTCTAAAATTGATCTTGCTGCCTAAGGTCATACTTAGGGTGCACCTTTCAACCATGATTAATTGTGTATGTTTCCCTCGAGCATACATCATTATATCATTTGATCATTAGCGTTATCTCCTTGTTCACATAATTGTGGAGATCCATCTTTTGGAAATCTCGATGAATTGTATTTGAGACCATCAGCCACCTCCTCATCCTCTCTTTGATTTAATGATGAACTCTTGTTTGAACTTCGCTTACATAGTTCATTTCGAGAATCTTCGATGTCCTCTCGTCGAATTGCGTTGCACCTTTTTCTTCTCGGGCATCACGAGTGCGAGGTATCGACCCCAAGCAGATCTGAATCTAGCTCGGATATGATGGTTGGGACATAATTCAAGAGTTATAACCTTTGGTCTTTTATGACCCGGTAAGGTGATGTCATGCCCGGCACCCTGGCGGAGGACCTAATGTTATAGTTTTCCTTTTGATCGGTCTATCCTTTCTTCCATGAGAAATTGTAAGACTTATTCTATAAGTTCTTCTGATGGACCCTTTTGTTTCCAAAGTCGAACTATGCTTGAAGACCATGCAATGCTATCTCGAAGCATGTTTGTGGTACTCCGATTTTCAACAAGGACATTTGAAGCCAATGCTAAATGTTTCTGCTAAATTATCCGAACACATTTGTATGGGTAATGTCATGAAATTTCTCTCCCCTACCTAAAGAGTTTTCTACATTATATCTGTCATGGATATCATGCTCTGCTTGTCCTTAGGAAGGATATACCCTTGAAATATGTGTTTAAACACATTTTCCTTTCCATTATTACATTTAATCGATAATCTTATTTTCCTTTCCATTGGTTGGTTTAACCTTTCTTGAGGTCTATATAATCTAAGCAGTATTATTCTCCTGCTTATGTAAGCACCTCGTGGTACAACTCTGCGAGTAAGACCCTATTACTATTGTTGGTGACATTTCGGTAACCACCGATGGACGAGAACTTTGCCTATTGGTCCGCCTCGATGCAACAAGCAGGAAAATGGTTCTCTTAGTCCCTCGCCCTTAGTACCAACGTTGTTGCCGACATAAGCGACATGGTACTCTCGACATGCCTTGCTATCATGACCGTGCAAGATGTCATTGCTCCTATTTAAAAAACCACATGGTGGGCCCATAACCACAGTTCCACAGGATCGAAACTGGTATCACCTGTACACCCCTATTCCCAAAGTTATTCCTCACGCGTGGCCTCGTATGTAATTCACGGGCCACCGTCCTATGATCTATTACGGTATCGGATGCAATACTTACTCTCGCTACTCTGAACCCCTTTCTCACTCTGGTTGGGGCTTGAGCAACTATCTATCCGCTTGGAGCCTCTTATGGTACCTTCGTACCTTACTCTCGAGTATTTCATATGTTCAACTAGAGATAATCTTATCTCATTCATGGGTTAACCCGGTTTGTTTCCCTCAAAAGCATTATGTAAGTAGTGAGCTGCCCTTATCCTTTACGTAGAAATGCGATGGAGTTCGAAGAAATGATGACAAGTTTATCATGATGCATTGGAATAAAGAATTGAAGACATCAGCGAAAGGATTAACTTCTTCAAGAAGATCCGTTAGAATATCGTAACCAGAACTTTCCCCCTTACTCCCCTCTTAAATCTTGGGACGAGATTTCTTGTAGTGGAGGAGAATTGTGGCCTTGGGATAATTAAGCTACAGTGATCCCACACTAATGGTGCCACGTCACCACGATTCTGCTGCTAATCTATCGTTAGGACAAAACCGGTCCAAAATTCAAAATTCAAATTAATGATAACAATAAAAGTTTTCAAAAATTAAAACAAAAATGTTTGGATTGTACTAAATATTACAAAGGTAATTATGGTGCAACAAACCCATTTTATAAAATGCCTAAGTAATTTAAAATGATTTAAAACAGAAAGAAAATAAATAAAAGAAATAAAATACAAAGAAAACAAACAAAAAAAAAAGAAAAGGAAAAGGACCCCCAGGGCAGGCCGACCCAGCAGGCGGCCCATTAAACCCTGGTGGCCCAACCCGGCCCGACCGGCCACCCTCCCCTTATCCACTCCCTCACCCAAACCTAACCTAACCACCCCCCCACTCGCTTCCCTCCACCCCACTGGATATGGATGGGAGGACTCCGATCCTGCCCCTGCGTCGGCCTTGGCCTTGCTCCGGAGCTCCACCCCTCGCCGGACTGCTTCCTCCACCCCACGGCCTGCCTCCCACTCCGCCGTGTCGTCCCCGTCGGCCTCTCCGAACCTCCCCGCGCTCACTGCCCAGACCCCACGACCCGTGGTGAGGCCCCTCCTCCTCTCTTCCCCGCGTCGCCGCGCCCTCTGCTCCCGTCGACCTCATGGCGCCGCCTGCGTCGGCCGCCCGTGCCCTCGGCGCCTCCGCCCGCGCCTGCCCGTCCGGCCTCAAGGCGTGCCCGGCGCGCTCACGGTGGCCCGCGCTCACCGTGGCCTCACTCCGTGCAGTTCCTCTCCCCTCTGTCCCCGTGCGAGCACCACCGCTCGTCGCTTCGCCCGTCGGCAGCGCCCTCGCCTCCTTCCCCCTGCTCCCCCGCCGGCGCTCACCCCCTGCGCCCCCGCCTCCTCTACACACGGCCGACGGCGCCGGCCCCCAGTGCTCCTCCCCGCGGCCGCCTCTCCAAAGGCCACGGCCGGTGCGCCCCGCTCTGGCCATGACCTCGCCGTGGCTCCATCCGCCCGTTGCTCGGGTGGCTTGCAGAACCCCTCGACCATGGCTGCAGGCAAGGCAACCTTGGGTCCAAGCGACCGGCGTCATAACCAGCCCCGTTCAGGCGACAACCGTCGCCCGGCGCTAAAACCGTTAAGGCCCCTATGCCTATGGCGGGGGCCCCACCTGAAGCGTTTCCAAAAAAGGGATTAAAAAATAATAATAATAAAATAAACTTAAATAATTAATTAATTAACTAAATTAATTAAGTTAATTAATCTAGTCGATTAATCTACTTAATCATTAGTTTAATTAAGCGATGGTTTGTTTAGCCTAAACCTAATTAAGTCTAAGCGATTGTATGGCGGTGGGACCCACGGGACCCCTTGTCGACATGACATCATCTTGATGTCATTAAATCATTTTCGAATTAATTAAATAATTAATTAAATTCCATAAATTATTAAAATCTTTAGAAAATCATATCTTTTAATCCGTAACTTCGGTTAAAATATTTTCAACATGAAAGTTGCTCGAGCAGCGAGATAAACCGGATCGCGACACGTTCATCGCCACACACCTAACATATCAAACTCGCAACTTTCCCCTCGGTTCCACTATCAAAGCAGGAAACACGGGAATACTTTCCGGATGTTTTCCCCTTCACCGATATCACATCATACGCGTTAGAACGCCTTTGGCATCACATATTGTTTTGTCATGCATCGATATGCATCTGTTTGCATGGTATTCATTGTTTCTTCCCCTCTTCTCTCCGGTAGACTACGAGATCGGGCTGCTGCTGCCCGTTCGACTACGGAGTTGTGACCCTCTCTCTTGCGAGCAACCGGGCAAGCCCCCGATCACGGATATCGACTATTCTACTCTATCTGCTTGCATTAGAGTAGTGTAGCATATTCTTGCTACTGTTATACCTATCACGATGCATAGCTTTGTCCTTGCTACTCTTTGTTGTTACCTTTACGCAATCCTACATGCTTAGTATAGGATGCTAGTATTCCATCTGTGGCCCTACATTCTTGTCCGTCTGCTGTGCTATACTATCGGGCCGTGATCACTTGGGAGGTGATCACGGGTATATCTATATACTTTATACATGATACATGTGGTGACTAAAGTCGAATTAAACATGGAGCACCAGAGTGGATCTTTGTGGCGGAGGCGGCAGGGCGAGTTGAGACCGCCTAGGAGAGGTGGGCCTAGCCTGTTCGGTGTTCGCGGATCGTAACACGCAGCTTGAGATCTTGGTATTTGCTCACGAGTCGGCCATTTGGTCTATCGCACTAACCAACTCGTGGGAAAGATATGGGCACTTTCGGCGTCGTGGTATCGGCGAAACGCCGTGGCGTCGGCTGGCGGCGTCGTCGCCGGATTGGGCATAAGCCTGCCCTTGTATTAAGGGGCTAGATTACGCTTCCGGCGCGTCACATAGCGTGCGAGGTGTGCTAAGGCGATGGGCCAAGACCCTGTGCGCTTAGGTTTGAACCGGCGTCTTGGCCTCTCTGTTGTGCCTAGGTGGGGCTGCAGCGTGTTGATCTTCATGATCGGGCATGACCGGAAAGTGTGTCCGGCCAAATGGGATCAAGCGTGTTGGGTTATGTGGTGCACCCTGCGGTGATTAATCTATTGAATAGCTGTGATCTTGATAGCAGGGGCGACTTGGAGTTGTACCTTGACCTTATGACAACTAGAACTGGATACTTAATAAAACACACCCTTCCAAGTGCGGATACAACCCGATGGCGCTCTCTAACGAGGGCATTGAGGAGGGATCGCGGGTAGGATTATGCTATGCGATGCTACTTGGAGGACTTGAGACTACTCTACGCTACATGTTGCAAGGCGGAGGCTGCGGAAGCATAGTCTTGACGGGATTAGCTATCCCCTCTTATTACGGCATTCTGCGATTCGGTCCTTGATATGGCCCTTTACATATATCCATGCATAGGTAGTGTAGCTCCTTGCTTGCAGTACTTTGGATGAGTACTCACGGTTGCCTTGTTCCCCTTTTCCCCTTCCTTTACCCGATTGCTGCAGCAGACGATGGAGCCGGGGCGGCGCCACCGTCGATGGCGACTACTACCGGAGGTGCCTACTACTACGTGCAGCCCAGCGGCGACCGAGGAGTAGTTAGGAGGATCGAGCGGAGGCTGCGCCTCTTCGACACTGTATCGGTTTGTGCTAGCCATCTTATAGCAACTTGTTTAACTTATATGCGTACTCGGATATTGTTGC
>JAHIAM010006990.1:0-55682 GCA_021605205.1 Aegilops longissima
CGATTTCCGGATAATACAGTTATAGCATGAATAAAAGACAATTATCATGAACAAGGAAATATAATAATAATGCTTTTATTATTGCCTCTAGGGCATATTTCCAACAGTCTCCCACTTGCACTAGAGTCAATAATCTAGTTACATTGTGATGAATCGAACACCCATAGAGTTCGGTGTTGATCTTGTTTTGCCCGCTGAAGAGGTTTAGTCAACGGATCTGCGACATTCAGATCCGTATGCACTTTACAAATTTCTATGTCTCCATCCTGAACATTTTCACGGATGGAGTTGAAGCGACGCTTGATGTGCTCTGGTCTTCTTGTGAAACCTGGGCTCCTTGGCAAGTGCAATAGCTCGGTGTTGTCACAGAAGAGTTTGATCGCCCCGACGCATTGGGTATGACTCCTAGGTCGGTGATGAACTCCTTCACCCAAATTGCTTCATGCGCTGCCTCCGAGGCTGCCATGTACTCCGCTTCACATGTAGATCCCGCCACGACGCTCTGCTTGCAGCTGCACCAGCCATCTTGCTCCACCATTCAACATATACACGATCCGGTTTGTGACTTAGAGTCATCCAGATCTGTGTCGGCTAGCGCCGACGTAACCCTTTACGAGCTCTTCGTCACCTCCATAAACGAGAAACATGTCCTTTGTCCTTTTCTGTACTTCAGGATATTCTTGACCGCTGTCCAGTGTTCCTTGCCGGGATTACTTTGGTACCTTCCTACCAAACTTACGGCAAGGTTTACATCAGGTCCGGTACACAAGATGGCATACATAATAGATCCTATGGCTGAGGCATAGGGATGACACTCATCTCTTCTTTATCTTTTGTCGTGGTCGGGCATTGAGCCGAGCTCAATCTCACACCTTGCAAGACAGCAAGAACCCTTTCTTGACTGATCCATTTTGAACTTCTTCAAAATCTTATCAAGGTATGTGCTTTGTGAAAGACCTATGAGGCGCCTTGATCTATCTCTATAGATCTTGATGCCTAATATATAAGCAGCTTCTCCAAGGTCCTTCATTCAAAAACACTTATTCAAGTAGGCCTTAATGCTATCCAAGAATTCTATATCATTTCCCATCAAAAGTATGTCATCTACATATAATATGAGAAATGCCAGAGCTCCCACTCACTTTCTTGTAAACGCAGGCTTCTCCATAAGTCTCAAGATAAACCCAAACGCTTTGATCATCTCATCAAAGCGAATGTTCCAACTCCGAGATGCTTGCACCAGCCCATAAATGGATCGCTGGAGCTTGCATACTTTGTTAGCGTTCTTAGGATCGACAAAACCTTCCGCTGCATCATATACAACTCTTCCTTAAGATAACCGTTAAGGAACGCTGTTTTGACGTCCATCTGCCATATCTCATAATCATAGTATGCGGCAATTGCTAACATGATTCGGACGGACTTAAGCTTCACCACGGAGAAAAGTCTCATCGTAGTCAATCCCTTGAACTTGCCGATAACCCTTAGCGACAAGTCGAGCTTTATAGATGGTGACATTACCATCCGCGTCCGCCTTCTTCTTAAAGATCCATTTGTTTTCTATCGCTCGCCGATCATCGGGCAAGTCACCAAAGTCCATACTTTGTTTTCATACATGGATTCTATCTCGGATTTCATGGCTTCTAGCCATTTGTTGGAATCTGGGCCCGCCATCGCTTCTTCATAGTTCAAGGTTCATCGTTGTCTAACAACATGATTTCCAAGACAGGGTTGCCGCACCACTCAGTGCGGAACGTGTCCTTGTGGACCTACTGAAGTTCAGAGTAACTTGATCCAAGTACCTTGATCATCATCATTATTTTCCTCTTCAGTTGGTGTAGGCATCACAGAACATTTTCTTGAGCTGCACTACTATCCCGCTCAAGAGGTAGTACTTCATCGAAGTTCTACTTTCCTCCCACTTACTTCTTTCGAGAGAAACTTTTTCCGTAAAGATCCGCTTTGGCAACAAAGATCTTGTCCTCGGATCTTAAGTAGAAGGTATACCCTATGGTTTCCTTAGGGTATCCTATGAAGACGATTTTTCCGACTTGGGTTCGAGCTTTTCAGTTGAAGTTTCTTGACATAAGCATCGTGATCCCCAAACTTTTAGAAACGATAGCTTAGGTTTCTTCCCAAACCATAATTCAAACGGTGTCGCCTCAACGGATTTAGACGGTGCCCTATTTAAAGTGAATGTAGCTGTCTCTAGAGCGATCCCCAAAATGATAGCGTAAATCGGTAAGAGACATCATAGATCGCACCATATCCAATAGAGTGCGACACGACGCTCGGACACACCGTTACCTGAGGTGTTCCAGCGGCGTGAGTTGTGAAACGATTCCACATTTTCTTAAGTGTGTACCAAATTCGTGACTTAAATATTCTCCTCCACGATCCGATCAGAAGAATTTTATCTTTCGTCACGTTGATTCTCTACCTCATTCTGAAATTCCTTGAACCTTTCAAAGGTCTCAGACTTGTGTTTCATCAAGTAGACATACCCATATCTACTCAAGTCATCTCGTGAGAGTGAGAACATAACGATATCCTCCGCGAGCCTCAACGCCATTGGACCGCATACATCGGTATGTATGATTTCCAACAAGTTGGTTGCTCGCCCATTGTTCCGGAGAACGGAGTCTTGGTCATCTTGCCCATGAGGCATGGTTCGCATGTGTCAAATGATTCATAATCAAGAGACTCCAAAAGTCCATCAGCATGGAGCTTCTTCATGCGTTTTACACCAATGTGACCAAGGCGGCAGTGCCACAAGTATGTGGGACTATCGTTATCAACTTTACGTCTTTTGGTATTCACGCTATGAATATGTGTAACACTACGCTCGAGATTCATTAAGAATAAACCATTGACCATCGGAGCATGACCATAATACATATCTCTCATATAAATAGAACAACCATTATTCTCGGATTTAAATGAGTAGCCATCTCGCATTAAACGAGATCCAGATACAATATTCATGCTCAAACTTGGCACCAAATAACAATTATTAAGGTTTATAACTAATCCCGTAGGTAAATGTAGAGGTAGCGTGTCGACGCGACCACATCGACCTTGGAACCATTCCCGACGCGCATCATCACCTCGTCCTTCGCCAGTCTCCGCTTATTCCGCAGCTCCTGCTGTGAGTTACAAATATGAGCAACGGCACCGGTATCAAATACCCAGGAGTTACTATGAGTACTGGTAAGGTACACATCAATTACATGTATATCAAATATACCTTTAGTGTTGCCGGCCTTCTTGTCCGCTAAGTATTTGGGGCAGTTCCGCTTCCAGTGGCCCTTCCCTTTGCAATAAAAGCACTCAGCCTCGGCTTGGGTCCATTCTTTGACTTCTTCCCGCAACTTGCTTGCCGGCGCGGCAACCTCCTTGCCGTCCTTCTTGAAGTTCTTCTTGCCCTTGCCCTTCTTGAACTTAGTGGTCTTATTGACCATCAACACTTGATGTTCTTTCTTGATTTCAACCTCTCTGACTTCAGCATAGAGAATACTTCAGAATGGTCTTTACCATCCCCGCATATTGTAGTTCATCACAAAGCTCTTGTAGCTTGGTGGGAGCGATCAAGGATTCTGTCAATGACCGCCTCATCGTGGAGGTTAATATTCACTGGGTCATACGGTTGTGCAACCTGCATATCTTGAGTATGTGCTCACCGATGTAACTATTTTCCTCCATCTTACAACTATAGAACTTGTCGGAGATGTCATATCTCTCGACCCGGCGTGAGCTTGGAAAACCAGTTTCAGCTCCTCGAACATCTCATATGCTCCGTGACACTCAAAACGCTTTTGGAGCCCCGGTTCTAAGCTGTAAAGCTTGCCGACCGAACGAGGGAGTAATCATCAAGACGAGACTGCCAAGCATTCATAATGTCTTGGTTCTCAGGGACGGAGCGCCACCTAGCGGTCCTTCTAGGACATATTGTTTCTGGCAGCTATGAGGATGATCTCAAGTTTCGGACCCAGTCCGTATAGTTGCTGCCGCCATCTTTCAGCTTGGTTTTCTAGGAACGCGTTGAAGTTCAAGTTGACATGAGCGCTGGCCATTTGATCTACAAGACATATTATGCAAAAGTTTTAGACTAAGTTCATG
Organism: Aegilops longissima; assembly: GCA_021605205.1. Lineage (NCBI taxonomy): Eukaryota > Viridiplantae > Streptophyta > Magnoliopsida > Poales > Poaceae > Aegilops > Aegilops longissima. The sequence goes on from JAHIAM010006990.1 coordinate 4,120, forward strand.
ATAATTAAGTTCATATAATCAAATTATTTCAATGAACTCCCACCAGATTAGACATCCTCTAGTCATCTAAGTGTTACACGATCCGAGTCGACTAGGCCGTGTCCGATCATCACGTGAGACGGACTAGTCATTGTCGGTGAACATTCTCATGTTGATCGTATCTTCCATACGACTCGTGTTCGACCTTTCGGTCTCCGTGTTCCGAGGCCATGTCTGTACATGCTAGGCTCGTCAAGTTAACCCTAAGTGTTTTGCGTGTGTAAATCTGTCTTACACCCGCTGTATGTGAACGTAAGAATCCATCACACCCGATCATCACGTGGTGCTTAGAAGCGATTTAACTTTAGCAACGGTGCACGTTAGGGGAGAACACTTCTTGAAATTGTTGTAACGGATCATCTTATTTACTACCGTCGTTCTAAGTAAACAAGATGTATAAACATAATAAACATCACATGCAATTATATAGTAGTGACATGATATGGCCAATATCATAAAGCTCCATTGATCTCCATCTTCGGGCTCCATGATCATCTTGTCACCGCATGACACCATGATCTCCATCATCATGATCTCTATCATTGTGCCTCCATGAAGTTGTCACGCCAATGACTACTTTACTACTATGGCTAAACGCGTTTAGCAATAAAGTAAAGTAAGTTACATGGCTTTCTTCAATGACACGCAGGTCATACAAAAATAAAGACAACTCCTATGGCTCCTACCGTTGTCATACTCATCGACATGCAAGTCGTGATTCCTATTACAAGAACATGATCTCATACATCACAATATGTCATTCATCATTCATCACAACTTGGCCATATCACATCACATGTCAATTGCTGCAAAAACAAGTTAGACGTCCTCTAATTGTTGTTGCATCTTTTACGTGGCTGCAATTGGGTTCTAGCAAGAACGTTTTCTTACCTCTGAATAACCACAACGTGATCTTGTCAACTTCTATTTACCCTTCATAAGGACCCTTTTCATCGAATCCACCCAACTAAAGTAGGAGAGACAGACACCCGCCAGCCACCTTATGCAACTAGTGCATGTTAGTCGGTGGAACCGGTCTCACGTAAGCGTGCACGTAAGGTTGGTCCGGCCGCTTCATCCCACAATACCGTGGAAGCAAGATAAGACTAGTAGCGGCAAGTAAGTTGACAAGATCCACGCCCACAACTAAATTGTGTTCTACTCGTGCAAAGAGAACTACGCATAGACCTAACTCATGATGCCACTGTTGGGGAACGTTGCAGAAAATTAAAAATTTTCCTACGGTTTCACCAAGATCCATCTATGAGTTCATCTAAGCAACGAGTCAATGGAGAGAGTTTGCATCTACATACCACTTGTAGATCAAGTGCGGAAGCTTTCACGGGGATGGTGATGAGGAGTCGATCGCCGTGATTCGGATCACCGATGACCAAGCGCTGAAAGGACAGCACCTCGCGCTCAACACACGTGACGGACGACAGCGTCTCCTCCATCTTGATCCAGCAAGGAGGAAGGAGAGGTTGAGGAAGACAAGTCCAATGGCAGCACGACGGCGTGGTGCAGTTGGTGTAGAAGCTCTCCCACAGGCTTCGCCAAGCTCAGACTGGAGAAGGAGAGGTGTTGGGAGGGAGGGCTGCGCCTTCAATTGTGTGTTGCAGCCCACCCTCACCCCTCTATATATAGGAGGAGAGGGCAGGGGGCCGCCATCTAGGGAAACCCTAGATGGGGCGGTGACAAAGGGGAGAGGGAAAAGGGGTGGCTTGCCCCCAAGCTAGGGGGCGCCTTTAGCCCTTTAGGTTTCCCTCCCAAACCCTAGCCGCATGGGCCTAGGTGGGAGGCACCCAGCCCACCAGGGGCTGGCTCCTCTCCCACGCAGCCCATGTGGCCCCCGGAGGGGTGGCCCCTCCGGTGGACCCCGGAACTCTCCCCGTGGCCCCGGACAATACCGCATGCCCTCAAACTTTCCGAGTCCGCTTAACCACTTTCCATATATAAATCTTTACCTCCGGACCATTCCGGAACTCCTCGTGACGTCCGAGATCTCATCCGGGACTCCGAACAACATTCGATAATCACATACTTGTCTTCCTAATAACCCTAGCGTCACCGAACCTTAAGTGTGTAGACCCTACGGGTTCGGGAGACACGCAGACATGACCGAGACGGCTCTCAGGTCATTAACCAACAGCGGGATCTGGATACCCATGTTGGCTCCCACATGCTCCTCGATGATGTCATCGGATGAACACGATGTCGAGGGTTCAAGCAACCCCGTATACTATTCCCTTTGTCAGACGGTATGTTACTTGCCCGAGACTCGATCGTCGGTATCCCAATACCTCGTTCAGTCTCGTTACCGGCAAGTCACTTTACTCGTACCGTAATACATGATCCCGTGACCAGACACTTGATCACTTTGAGCTCATTATGATGATGCACTACCGAAGTGGGCCCAGTGATACCTCTCCGTCATAACGGAGTGACAAATCCTGTCTCGATCCGTGTCAACCCAATGCAGACACTTTCGGAGATACCGTAGTGCACCTTTATAGTCACCCGAGCCACGCCAGGACGCTTGGTACACCCAAAGCACTCCTACGGTATCCGGGAGTTACACGATCTCACGGTCTAAGGAAGAGATACTTGACATTGGAAAAGCTCTAGCAAAACGAACTACACGATCTTTGTGCCATGCTTAGGATTGGGTCTTGTCCATCACGTCATTCTCCTAATGACGTGATCCCGTTGTCAATGACATATGATGTCCATAGTCAGGAAACCATGACTATCTGTTGACCAACGAGCTAGTCTACTAGAGGCTTACCAGGGACGTATTGTAGTCTATGTATTCACACGTGTATCACGATTTCCGGATAATACAGTTATAGCATGAATAAAAGACAATTATCATGAACAAGGAAATATAATAATAATGCTTTTATTATTGCCTCTAGGGCATATTTCCAAAAAAAGCATCATAGCCTGCTTCCATAAATACTCCATCAAAGAAAGGAGAAAAAAACAAATATGTTGGATGACCATTGAAAAAAGAAAAAACATTCACGCAAAAAAAGGTAAACCGTCTCTCCCTCGACCCTGGCCCCCTTTTTAAGGCTTCTCACTAATCCACATTATCAAAATTAATCACACTATTGGATTGTAGAATTTACGTGAGAACTTTTGTATCAGATGGTCTCATAAAAAACATCGACACGCCAAACATTTTTTGAGATGGACACGCCAACGTTGGTCACACAAAACAAGAAAAGCATCGCGGTTTCATAAAAAATTTAGCCTCCTTCCATAAAACAATTGACGGATGAAATGGAAAAGAAAATCATAGATTGCATCGACACGCCAACTTCAATGTTGGTGAAACAAAACAAGAAAGCATGCACGGTTCATTTTAATGCATAGCCTCTTCCATCAAAAAATAGCCTCCTGCCATATAAACTCCGCGGATGAAAAGGAAATACATAAGAGATTGCATATGACACGTTTAATGTTGGTGAAACAAAAGGAAAGCATCAACGGTTCCTTCAAAAATGATAGCCTACTCCCATAAAAAACTGCATCGAAGAAAAGAAAAAAAACAAATCTGTATGATGAGCCTTGAACGTCGGTAAATAAAATCTTCCCCGACTAAAATAGTGAAAAAACTTTCACGCAAGAAAAGGAAAAACATCTATCCCTCGACCCTGGCCCCTGAAACATACGTATGTAACATATAGACTGTCCCGTCCAGAAAACAAATCTGTCACGTAATGTTTTTTTAGCTGCCGGTGACACGTAATGTTGGTGAGACAAAAGAAGCAAAGCATCCATTAGTTCATCCTTCTATAAAAACTCCACCGATGAAAAGAAAAAGACTCACGCAAGAAAGGAAAGATACCTCTCCCTCTAACATGATTCTTTAGGGGTACCGATTGCTAATACGTATATGCATATATAGTATGTCTATGCATTTAGTTTTTTATCCTTTTAACAAAGAGAAAATTAGCTATTAAAACATCTTTATATACATATAAATTCCTGCATTAACAAAAAAGAATCTGGATGTATCCTGCATACAAAATCTGATATAAACACATGATTGTCTATATGATATACTAGATATGTGCCGTATGGATAGAAAAATTAAAATTGTAGAAGGCTCATGCAAATACATATATTTGCAAGAATTTGTTGGTAGAGAGAAGAATTTCTAATCTGAATAACATACTGTGTTTATAGTATACAACTTCCACTTTTTAAAATATATATATATTATTTGCTACGATATCATGTATGTTGATAGAAAGCCATGCATGCATGTGTCCATTATTCTGTATAGAAAAAAGTTCTCCATAATACTACCATGCTTATGTGGCAAAAAGAAAGATGTATGACTTTTGTTTGGTTGACTAAGAAAGCAAGATATATGCTACAATAGGGCACTTGATCTTTAATATCATTTAGAAACGATAGGTCATTTAGTACATGATACATGCAATTACTTATCGCTTGTAAACGTGTTGTCTGCCAAAATAATACAACCCTTATATAACCTTCATAAAGTAGCACATCCATACTTTCACATATCTTCTATAAATCTGAGGTGGTTCGCCATCACACAACAATAGTGTATATAACGTTGTGACACAATTGACTTAAACAATCTAATTTGAAAATAGTCAAAGCAATGTAACCTCATTAGACCTTATGTGCATGTGTAATAATAATAACCTATATCAACATATTCAAAATATTGTTTGATATTTCTATTTTCTCAAACATTTTAATCTAAAATTAAAATTTCTAGCCGATGCAGGTGCATGGGTTGACGACTAGTATTGTTAATTGGAAATGATATAGAGATTTGGATAGCATAAAGGATACTTGAATAAAAGTTTTTCGATGAAAGACCTCGTGAAGCTGCTTACATATTGGGCATCAAGATCTATAGAGATAGATCAAGACGCTTGATCGGACTTTCACAAAGCACATACCTTGATAAAGTTTTGAAAAGGTTCAAATGGATCAGGCAAAGAAAGGATTCTTGCCTCAGACATAAGGTGTGAAGTTGAGTCAGACTCAATGCCCGACCACTGCAGAAGATAGAGAGAAAATGAAAGGAGTTCCCTATGCTTCAACCATAGGCTCTATCATGTATGCAATGCTGTGTACCAGACCTGATGTGTGCCTTGCTATTAGTTTAGCAGGGAGGTACCAAAGTAATCCAGGAGTGGATCACTGGACAGCGGTCAAGAACATCCTGAAATACCTAAAAAGGACTAAGGATATGTTTCTCGTTTATGGAGGTGACAAAGAGCTAGTCGTAAATGGTTACGTTGATGCAAGCTTTGACACTGATCTGGACGATTCTAAATCGCAAACCGGATACGTGTTTATATTAAACGGTGGAGCTGTCAGTTGGTGCAGTTCTAAACAAAGCATCGTAGCGGGATCTACATGCGAAGCGGAGTACATAGCTACTTCAGAAGCAACAAATGAAGGAGTCTGGATGAAGGAGTTCATTTCCGATCTAGGTGTCATACCTAGTGCATCGGGACCAATGAAGATCTTCTGTGACAATACTGGTGCAATTGCCTTGGCAAAGGAATCCAGATTTCACAAGAGGACCAAGCACATCAAGAGACGCTTCAATTCCATCCGGGACCAAGTCCAGGTGGGAGACATAGAGATTTGCAAGATACATACGGATGTTTGACCCGCTGACTAAGCCTCTTCCACGAGCAAAACATGATCAGCACCAAGACTCCATGGGTGTTAGAATCATTTTGTGTAATCTAGATTATTGACTCTAGTGCAAGTGGGAGACTCAAGGAAATATGCCCCGAGGCAATAATAAAGTTATTATTTATTTCCTCATATCATGATAAATGTTTATTATTCATGCTAGAATTGTATTACCCGGAAACATGATACATGTGTGAATACATAGACAAACATAGTGTCACTAGTATGCCTCTACTTGACTAGCTCGTAAATCAAAGATGGTTAATTTTCCTAACCATAGACATGAGTTGTCATTTGATTAACGGGATCACATCATTAGGAGAATGATGTGATTGACCTGACCCATTCCGTTAGCTTAGCACTTGATCTTTTAGTATGTTGATATTGCATTCTTCATGACTTATACATGTTCCTATGACTATGAGATTATGTAACTCCCGTTTACCGGAGGAACACTTTGTGTGCTACCAAACGCCACAACGAATCGGGTGATTATAAAGGTGCTCTCTGGTGTCTCCAAAGGTACTTGTTGAGTTGACGATTTCGAGATTAGGACTTGTCACTCCGATTGTCGCGAGGTATCTCTGGGCCCTCTCGGTAATGCACATCACTATAAGCCTTGCAAGCAATGTAGCTAATGAGTTAGTTACGAAATGATGCATTACGTAACGAGTAAAGAGACTTGCCGTAACGAGATTGAACTAGGTATTGAGATACCGACGATCGAATCTCGGGCAAGTAACATACCGATGACAAAGGAACTACGATGTTGTTATGCTGTTTGACCGATAAAGATCTTCGTAGAATATGTAGGAGCCAATATGAGCATCCAGGTTCCGCTATTGGTTATTGACCGGAAACAGTTTAGGTCATGTCTACATAGTTCTCGAACCCGTAGAGTCCGCACGCTTAACGTTATGATGACAGTTATAATATGAGTTTATGGTTTTGATGTCTTCAAGGCTGTTCGAGTCCGGATGTGATCACGACATGACGAGGAGTCTCAAAATGGTCGAGAAATAAAGATTGATATATTGGACGACTATATTCGGACACCGGAATAGTTCCGGGAGTTATCGGATATATATCGGAGTACCGGGGGTTACCGGAACCCCCCCCCCCCCCGAGAACTAATGGGCCTTGTTGGGCCCTAGTGGAGAGAGAGAGGGGCCGGCCAGGGCAAGAGGCGCGCCCTCCCTTGAGTCCGAATAGGACAAGGAAGGGGGCGGCGCCACCCTTGCCTTTCCTCTCCCACTCCTTCCTTCCCTCCTTCTGGACTAGGAAGGGAGGGCAAACCTACTTGGAGTAGGTTTCCTCCTAGGCGCGCCACCCCTTGGCTGGCCCCTCCTCCTCCCCTTTATATACGGAGGAAGGGGCACCCCATGACACACAAGTTGATCTTCGTGATCCTTCCTTAGCCGTGTGCGGTGCCCCCCTCCACCATATTCCACCTCGGTCATATCGTAGCGGTGCTTAGGCAAAGCCCTGCGTCGGTAGAACATCATCACTGTCACCACGCGGTCGTGCTGACGAAACTCATCCCCGACACCCTGCTGGATCAGAGTCTGGGGATCGTCATCGAGCTGAACGTGTGCTAAACTCGGAGGTGCCATGCGTTCGGTACTTGGATCGGTCGAATCGTGAAGACGTACGACTACATCAACCGTGTTGTTCTAACGCTTCCGCTTTCGGTCTACGAGGGTACGTGGACAATACTCTCCCCTCTCGTTGCTATGCATCACCATGATCTTGCGTGTGCGTAGGAATTTTTTTTGAAATTACTACGTTCCCCAACATTCATATGGGTGTAGTACAGAGTACATGTATCTACCACGAGATTGTAGTAATGAATATGAGATGATATATTGACTAGCCTAGCCTCGGTTTATATAACACACCGGCGGCCTAGGGTTTAGGAGAGTCCTCGCCTTGGGCCCCAAGTCTTGTGGAATCTTCCTCGATGCGACATGGGCTGTCCGGTGGCCCATAATAGAACCGCCACGGGGTCTTCGCCCAATCCACCTGGTCAGGAGACGATGTGGTGAGTACCCCCTATAACAGGACACCGTCAAGAGCCCTTGAACCGGTCTTCGTTAGGGATGCTCCTCGATTCTTCTGAACTGTTCTTCATCTTGGTCATCGGTCTTGAAAACTGGTTCACAAATCTTCCCATCTTCGATCTTGAGAATTTTCGAGTGGATCCAAAGAGTTTATACATCGGGTATCCGAGGACCCTTTAAATTATCGCCCTTATCAATGCCTTGTTATTTTTATGCCCACCTCGGGTTTGAAGTTGTTCCCGGGCGGCAGCGTCCTCTTGTGTCCGAGCTCCAACGCTGGACTGCATTCGAGGTATCTTTTGCAGCCGAGCACCAACGCCGAACCGCTTCCAAGCTCCAACGCGGGAATGTATCCGAGCTCCGACGCCGGACTATGTCCAAGCTCCAATGCCGAACTGTATCCGAGCTCCAATGCCGGACTATTTCCAAGCTCCAACGCCGGACTTTCTCCGAGCTCCAACGCCGGACTGTATCCGAGGTGTCATAAATCACCTTGGTTCAAAAAAGTTGAAGGAGTTTAGCCGAGCTTAATGCCGGAAATGCCCTCTATGGAGCCAGCCACTGGCGTCCGAGCTTTATGTCGGACTGCTTCCGACGTGGTGCACCACCCCGACCGTGGGCCGATTTTTTGTCAATATTTTGATTGGTGCAATTTATTCTCTCCCGGGATATATAGCCAGTAGACCTCAAGGTGCGTGTTGGCCTAATATCCAAGATGCACTGAAGGAAAAATCAAACCGCTGACCCTAGTAGCCTCGAGACTCGGGTAGATTCATAAAATCAGCTCGAGGATCAATTCCAACTTCGGCAGCATACTTAGGAATAGAAACGCGGTGTGCAAAGTCCTCGAGACTCAGGTTGGGTGCGGCCAACCAACCTAAGGATAATAATCTCCTCGAAAACTATATTGCACTTTAAATTTTCTGCATTTGGTTGTCAATGCAGTAGCCCCCGAGCCACTGGTCGGGTGGCAACACCAGATCAGGGGATCGATATGCCACCTTAATAATAGTGAATGATAAGTCTAAAGCACAGTAGCCCCGAGCCGTAATGCGGGCATGAAAGTGCGTTATATCGACTAGAGGGGGGGTGAATAGGCGATTTTTATGAATTCTTCACTGAGTAATTTGCTGGTGAGGAAATTCCTAATCGAAGAACTACTTGCAGCGGAATAAGTACTCAGAAGTAAGCATAACAGAATACATGCATGGTCATCATGATGAAATGAAGACAATCACAGAGTACAGAAAGCGTAAACACAGGATAACACAAGATGAAGACAAACAGACTGAATAAATTGAACTGAGGAAATAGAGATCTTCAGTCAAAGTCTTCAAACACAGATATGAACGAACACTCAACACAGTAATGAGGAAATGAAAGAGTTGAGGAAATAGAACCAGTTAGGTTGGTGAAGACAATGATTTGGTAGACCAGTTCCAACTGCTGTCTCGGTTATGCGTCTGGTTGGAGCGGCTGAGTATTTAAACTCGAGGACACACAGTCCCGGACACCCGATCCGTGAGCACGCAGCTCGGGACACCAAGTCCTCACCGTATTCTCCTTGAACTAAGGTCACAGACTCGTCCAATCACTCGTGGTAAGTCTTGAGCGACTTCCAAACCTTCACAGACTTGGTCACTCGGCGATCCACAATTCCTCTTGGATGCTCTAGACCATGACGCCTAACCGTCTGGAAGAAGTACAGTCTTCAAAGGTAACAAGCATCGGATCAACGCGGATCAATCTCTTGATGATGCTCAATCACTTTGGGTTTGTAGGTGGTTGGGTTTGGGTTTTCCTCACTCGATGATTTTCGCCAAAGTCCTTGGAGGATGGGTTGCTCTCAAATGACAAGTGTCAAGTTCTCTCGAGCAGCCAACCAGCTAGTGGTTGTAGGGGCGGCTATTTATAGCCTAGGAGCAGCCCGACATGATAAGACATAAATGCCCTTCAATGATATGACCGTTAGGTGGATAAGATATTTTGGGACAGGTGGCGACAAGACAAAGAACGGTCGGAAATTTGACTCTCAAATTCCTCGGGGCTATCATGTTCCTCTTGTGTAGGCAATCAAGACTGGCGAATTCCTAACTCCTCGTCAGAACAAATTCCTCGTGACGGAAGAACTTCGTCTCATCCATGAAGAAATTGACTGAATCTGTATGAGATTTCAAAGGCTTCACTCGAAGGGATTGGTAGGTGTAGGATTTTGAGTTGAGCATCACATGGAAATTTTTCCTTAGTATTTCCTCGACCCCTTTAATAAAGGCGGTGTTTCCTATGACTCAAGAAAGAGAAAATGAAACTATGAAAACAAAAGTCTTCTCGCTTCATGTTCCTCAAATGAATACCAAGTCTTCAAGGTCACACCAATTTCTTCACTTTCAAAGTCTTCAAAAAGTCTTCAGAATACCAAAGTCTTCAGTCGAAGAACTTCATTTTTTGGGGTCGACTTTCTCTGTAAATATCAAACTCCTCATAGACTTATAGACCTGTGTACACTCATAAACACATTAGTCCCTTAACCTATAAGTCTTCAATACACCAAATTCACTAAGGGGCACTAGATGCACTGACAATCTCCCCCTTTTTGGTGATTGATGACAATATAAGTTAAGTTTTCAACGGGGATAAACATATGAAGTGTAAATACTGATATTGAGGAATTTGATTGCAAGATATAGAAGAACTCCCTCAAGATGTGCATAGTGAGGAATTTGCTTTTGAGGCATTGCACATTTGAAGAGTTGAATCATGGAGATCTCCCCTATATCTTGTAATTCATACACGCATTTGACATATAATATGAAGAATTTGAAATGCATGATGAAATATGGTGACTGATGCAGTTCAGCATGTGTGTGTTAACATATAATGAGGAATAAGCATGCAGAGGAACACATCAAAAGTATCAGAGCACCATCGGGTTTAAGATTACAACTCGATCCAATAAAGTTTCAGAAGAACGAGAGTTGTAACTTAGCAAAAAAACACCCATATAGTAGACCCGCTTGAATACTAACTCAAATTTCTCCCCCTTTGTCATCAAATGACAAAAAGGATTGAAACTGAGGACTAACGCCCCTGAAGAATTTCAAGTTGATGAAGGAGCGCCAGCATTGTCGAGGCCGGTTGTCATAGTAGGGCCTGCCGCAGTGTCGTCCAAGTCTTCATTTTCATCAGTGTCGCGCGATGAAGAATAGGAGCTGGCCACCAAGGAAGGAACCTTGACCTTCTTGAATTTCTTCGGTGGAGGTGCAGACCAGTCAAATTCTTCCTTGAGACCCATTGTCTTCAGTTCTTCCGCGTTGTAGACATTAGAAAGAACAGCCCAGGTGCGGTTGAAGGTTTCATGGAGGTAGTATTGGTTTTTCTTCACTGCATTATGTGTTGAGGTCATGTTGTGAAGAATTGAACCAAACTGACGCTTGACCTATTTATGATTGCGATCAACCTTCTGATGAAGACTGAGGAGTAACTCACGATCAGTCATCACCCTGGGTGTTGTGGCTTGAGGATTTTGCTTGGCTGAGGTATTGGCGGCAGAGTCATGTGTGGCAGAGTCATCATTGGTGGAGTAGGATGCAGCTTTGCGAAATTGACCATCCAATGGACGAATGCCTTCATCTATCACAGCAGTTGCCTTGCCTTTGTCATCAGCTGAGGAAAATGTCCGTTTGAGGACTTCAATTGGAGGCAAGTAGCTGCAGTGGTTCAGAGTATCAGCCTTATAGTTGAGTGAAGACCTTGTCCTGATGAACCTCATAATCCATGGTGCATAAGGCTTCAGCTCAAAAGGTGACATAGCAATGTTTGCCAGAGTCCTCATGAAGAAATCATGGAAGTTGACAGGAACGCCATGAATGATATTGAAAAGCATATTCTTCATGATGCCAATGACTTCTTCATCATTTGAGTCGTGGCCTTTGATAGGACTCATTGTCTTCGTCAGAATGCGATAGACAGTCCGAGGCACATATAGTAATTCCTTGACGAAGAATTGGTTCGAGGTGCCTCCCCTGGCTTCAAAGGCTTCGTCAACACTTGCATGTAATGATTTGAAAGCTCAGGTTCGTTGTAGATGCAACGAGCACCATCAAGGGGAGGACTGAGTGGGAGTGCACGAAGCAATTCAGTTGCTGGTGCCTTGTAGTGAGTATTTTCTGTCATCCAGTCCAATAACCATGAGTTCACATCTTCAGAGTCTCCGGTGATGTGCAGCGTCGCATAGAATTGAAGAATGAGTTCTTCATTCCAATCACAGATGTCAGTGCAGAAATTCAGCAATCCTGCATCGTGAAGAACACTAAGGACTGGCTCAAAGCCTGGCAGAGATTCCATGTCCACGTGAGGAATATGTGCATGATCGAAGACTTTGTCTTTGTTGAATAGCACAGAGGAATAGAAGTTGGCTTGACTAGCAGTCCAGAAACGCCTCTTCCTTATGCGAGCAGAGTCATATGGATTGTAGTCAGTGAAGAATACATGCTCGCCGAAGAAATCTCCAGCCTTGAACTTTTGCTTCATTGAGAATGGATTCTTTGGCTTTGGCAGTGGAGTGTCAGTGAGTTGCATCACTACCTCAGGAATCGCAATCTCAGGTTCTTCAGGCTGAGGATTTTCTGGTTCCTCTTCATATGCAGTCTGCGTGTTTTTTTCAAAGGATCAGCAGCAGCAGGTTCTTCAGCGCTAGTGGCTGGAATTTCTTCATGCACGGACGAGGTGGGATGAGTTTCTTCAGAGCCCATTTGAACCGTTGGTGCAGGGGACTGAGGAATTTGTTGGATTGGGGTGAAGAGTGGAGAATTGGGATGCTGACTTTCCCAAAAGTCATCATTCATCACAGGCGTGGTGCATCCAATATCCACGTCTTCGTCTTCAATTTCCTCAACACCAGCCTCTTCAGCTGTGAACTGAGGCATAGGCGAGGAAATGATTGGTGTTGAAGGGATTGCATCCACTTCAATTTCTTCATCAATCTGCTCTGACAAAGCAGCAGAATGATTTTCTTCATCAGATCCGCTTGGGATCTCATACTCTTCACCAGAAGGAACAAGGTCCTTTGATGGCATGGAGGAAATTGGAACAACATCAATTGGATTTTCAAATGAGGTGGTCATTGTCTTCATCTTCTTCGGGGCTGAAGAATTTGAAGCGGCTGATGCTTTCCATTTCTTCACTGCAGCTCGCTCTGTAGCCTTGGTCTTCTTCACATCTGATGCAGATGGAAGGATTGGAGTTGGTGTTGGCTCGGGAGGAGCTGAGGAATCTGGTTGAATTTCCTCAGGCGCAACTGATGCAGTTGCCCTGACTTCTTTAGTTTCTTCAGGCGCACCACTAGTGGATGCCCCGCAATTTCTTCAATGGTGGAATGGAGTCATCAGCCTCGAACTAGCATTGTCTTTAGCGGGCTGAAAATCATCGGTGTCTTGGCATGTTCTTCGCAGGAGGGCAGAGGCTCCAGCCTAAGGAATTTCTTGTTGCGTTGGGGCTGCAACATTTGTGAACTTCTTTGTCAGATTGACAAATCTGACTTTGGCTCCTTGCCAATCAGCATAATAGGCATCAAAGTTATCACTGAGGGCTTTGATTTCAGACTGGATCTTGAGGAGTTCCTCAGTTGTCATTCTGACAACGTTTTTCCTCAGGAACTTCTCTTTCCTGAATTGAGCTTTCTTGATCTGCCTTGCCTTCTCAAATTTCCATTTCTCTTTAGAGATGAAATGGGCCAGCATGTGACTTTGTCCAGGTGTCAGATGAAAATCAGGCATAGGTGTCTTTGGATCCTTGTGCCAGAGATCAATGTACTCGAGGATCGCCCTTGGATCCAAAAGCAGTGGCACAGGTGTGCCTTTGGCTCTAGCGGCCCTTTCTTGTCGGTCTCTGATGATTTCTGCAAGTTCATCATCATCAGCTTCATCATCAGATGGCACTTGGAAGGCAACCTGTTTCTTCTTCGGACTTGGCCGAGGACCTCGTCCAGCAGTTGCCTTTTTCTTCAGCAGAGTGGGGCCAGTTGAAGAATTTGGTGCAGCTGAGGAACTCGCTGAGACACCAGAGGCAATAGAGATGCCTGCAGTCCTTTGGAACGTGGCCAGATGCACAGGTGCTGAGGACTTTGGAGGAGCTGCTGAGGAGTTTGTAGGAGCTGAGGATTCGGGAGGAGCAGGAGCAGCATGAGGAACTGGCCGTGAGGGCATTGAAGATTCTGGCCGTGAGGGCATTGTTGAGGATTTTGGCCATGAGGGCACTGTTGGTGAAGCACTTGGCTTGTGCGCTGGCTTCTTTGCCATTGATCTTCTGGGCTGAACAGGGGCCTCAGAGGCAGCAACAGTAGCAAAGTCTTCATTGAATTTCCTCACTGTTTCTTTGGCTTGTCTCGCCAACTTAGCTTGGCGCTTGGCCCATTCTTCAGGAAAGTCCTCACCACGCTTGATGCTGGTGGGGTCAGCTTCTTGGCCAGGTGCCAATGGAGCTCTTGGGCATGGAGGATTTAGTGCGAATTTTCTTCCATGTACTTTGGAGTAACATACCTGTACTCCCTCCATTCCCTTGCCCATCTCCTTTCAATCCTCTGAATGCGCACCTTGCGCTGATTTTTGTTTTCCTTGCCAAACTTGGCTTCATCAGTGTGCAATAGTCAGCATATATTTCCTCGGTATCTCAAAGCAGTCATGACCTCGGGCCTCTTTCCTCCTTTTCGTGGCTTCTTTCCTTCGCCATATTCTTGGTGAGGAATTTGAACAATCGAATTCTCTGAAGAAGTATGCAACTTTTCTTCGAGGAACGCTGCAAATGAGTTAAGTTGATGAGAACCTAGTGATTCAGCAGTGTACATGAGTACCTGTGAACAGAGTATAGTTGCGAGGAATTTGGAGAGGTCATATGCGTTCTCAGAAGGTTTTAAAAAGAACTAGTTTGAGGAATTTGACCAGATGAGCCTTGAAGAATTTCACTAAACGTTCTTTGTCTTAGGTTCCAGAGTTGTATAGATCGAGGATCCACACAATTGAGGAATCTTGAAGAAAAATGATGTTTAGAGAAACGAATCAAGAGCATATCACGTTTTGAGGTGTTCATATGTGTGAAGATTTGAAGAATAAACACCTTTGAAGATTTTCAGGAAGGTTTGAGAATCAAAGCGAGCAATAAAAGTAACTTTTAATTACCCGAACTGAAGAACACGACGAACTGAGAGGTGTAGATTAGAAGCTCGTCAGTTCAGATCTTCCACACCCTAACTCGGCGGAGGAACACAGCTACGGCAGCGGCGGAGTGAAGATTTCCGCGGTCGGCGCGAGTACGATGGCGACGAGGTCGAGGCAGTGAAGCTCTTCCTCACCGGCGACGATGGAGTAGAGGCGACGCTAGGGTTTGAGAAGCTCGAGCGAGAGAGAGAGAGAGAGAGAGAGAGAGCGGTCGAGTGGAGTAAAGGAAGTGAGGAAGGGGAGAGGGGGTATATATAGCCACGGTGAAAAAACCGTTCGCCCGAACATTTTGGACGAACGTGCCCCTGACCCTTCTCATTCACTTGACATGTGTCACCCACGTACTGAAAAGTGGAGATCGTGTTAGATCGTGGGTGAATACATAAGTTTATCATGGGATGCGGAACGGTTTGAGCGGCAAAGCTGAAAATTTTGGATAAGATAAGTTAAAAGTTCCGTTCGCAATTTCTTCAGCTGACAACGACACAGTGAAGATTTTGAACGAGTTTCAAATAGAACGCACATGAAGAATTTGTGAATAGATTGGGTTGAGTATAGCATAGAGGGGGAAGGGTCCGATCACATTCACTTAGCAGAAAAAGCAACTTGAAGAATTATCCATAAGTGAATGCTGTAGAGGACATAAACCCATATATATATATATATGTATAGTCAATGAAGAAAGACAACGGAAACAGTGAAGATTTTGCAAAGTTGAAGAAGTTGAAAAACTGAAGAATTTCAAAATTGAGGAAAAACTCAAATTGAAGATTTTCAACTTTGGTGGTGGCGTGACCCACCGGATAAGAATGATGATTTCAGACACCGCGCATAATTGTCGAGGGTTCGAGAATCAAATTCTGCAATAATTTCTTCACACTTAGAGTGTTATTCTTCATTGATTGAAGAAAAACGTTTCTTCATGTGTTGCACATCTAAGTCATCAATTTTGCATTAGTGTCAGGATGTGTGTCCTTTTAGAAGAACATTCGAAGATTCTAAGATATTTAGCTCACACCGCAACTTGCTAAATCTCTTCTCATCCAAGGGCTTTGCGAAGATATCGGCTAGCTGTTCTTCAGTCTTCACATGCTCGATGGAGATGTCGCCCTTCAACACATGATCACGAAGAAAATGATGACGAATCTGAATGTGCTTTGTCTTCGAGTGCTGAACTGGGTTGTGAGCAATCTTGATGGCACTCTCATTGTCACAGTAGAGAGGCACATTCTTCACGTTAATGCAGTAGTCCTTGAGAGTTTGCTTCATCCACAGAAATTGAGCACAACAAGAACCAGCAGCAATGTACTCAGCTTCCGCAGTGGACAGTGATACGCAGTTCTGTTTCTTCGAGGACCAACAGACCAAAGATTGTCCGAGGAAATGACAAGTACCAGATGTTGACTTGCGGTCCACACGATCACCAGCATAGTCAGAGTCAGAATATCCAATGATATCAAAAGTAGAGCCCTTGGGGTACCATAATCCTAGTGTTGGTGTGTGAGCTAGATATCGAAGAATATGCTTCACAGCCTTATGGTGTGATTCCTTCGGTGTGGCTTGAAATCGGGCACACATGCAAACACTAAGCATTATATCTGGCCTAGATGCACATAAGTACAATAAAGAACCAATCATGGAGCGGTATACCTTGTGATCGAAGTCAACACCATTTTCATCAGTGCATAGATGGCCATTTGTGGGCATAGGAATTTTGAAGCCTTTGCAATCTTGCATGCCGAATTTCTTCAAAACATCTTTGAGGTATTTCTCCTGAGATGTGAATATGTCGTTGTGTTGTTGACGAATTTGAAGACCTAAGAAGAATTTCAACTCTCCCATCATAGACATTTGATATTCTTCACTCATCATATAGGCAAATTCATCACTATAACGCTGGTCAAGACAACCAAAGATAATATCATCAACATATATTTGGCACACAAACAGTTCACCATCATATGATTTAGTAAAGAGAGTAGGGTCGAGTGAACGGGTGTGAAGCCATTCTTCACGAAGAATTCCTTCAATGTATCATACCACGCCTGTGGGGCCTGTTTGAGGCCATAGAGGGCCTTGTTGAGTCTCAAGACTTTGTCGGGATTCTTTGGATCTTCAAAACCTGGGGTTGAGCAACATATACTTCTTCCTCAAGCTTACCATTGAGGAATGCACTTTTCACATCCATTTGATATAAAGTGATATTATGATGGTTAGCATAAGCAAGTAATATGAATAGCCTCAAGTCTAGCAACAGTGCAAAAGTTTCATCGAAATCAATTCCTTCAACCTGTGTGTAGCCTTGAGCTACAAGTCGTGCCTTATTCCTCACCACAAGGCCATTTTCATCTTGCTTGTTGCGGTAGATCCACTTTGTGCCAATGATATTATGCTTGCGAGGATCTGGACGTTTGACCAGTTCCCAGACATTGTTGAGCTCGAACTGATGTAATTCTTCTTGCATGGCCTGAATCCACTCAGGCTCCAGAAATGCTTCATCTACCTTAGTGGGCTCTGTGATAGAGACAAACGAATAGTGCCCACAAAAGTTAGATAAATGTGAAGCTTTTGAGCGTGTGAGAGGACCTGGCGCTTCAATGTCATCGATGATCTTGTCAACTTGCACTTCTTTTGCAATGCGAGGATGGGCTGGTTGTCGTCGAGTAATTTGATCAGCATTTTCTTCAAAGACCTTTTCTTGACATTATCTTCAGTGCATCAGCTCGACGTTCTTGGCGACAGAATGAATTCTTCAGCAGATTCTTCAAGAGGAATGACATCCTCATCGCTTTGAACTTGATAGATTCCTCAGGTGCTTGTTCATCTATCACAGAAGGTAGGTGCTCTCTTTGCGAGCCATTAGTCTCAGCGAACCGCACATCTACAGTTTCAACAATCTTGTAAAGAACATTGTTGAAGACTCTGTAGGTGTGTGAGTCCTTTCCATTACCAATCATAAAACCTTCATGTGCTTTCGGTGCAAATTTAGCATTGTGATGAGGATCTCTAATCCAACATTTAGCACCGAAGACTTTGAAATAACTCACATTGGGTTTCTTGTCAGTGAGGAGTTCATAGGCAGTCTTCTTGAAGATTTTGTGAAGATATACTCTGTTGATGATGTGCCACGCGGTATCAATTGCATCAATCCAAAAACGACGAGGCATTTTGTATTCATCAAGCATAGTGCGAGCCATCTCAACAAGAGTTCTGTTCTTGCACTCCACGATGCCATTTTGCTGAGGAGTATAAGGAGCAGATAACTCATGAGTAATACCAAGTTCATTAAGATAGTCATCAAGACCGGAATTCTTGAACTCACTTCCATTGTCACTCCTGATGTGCCTGATCTTCACACCAAAGTTGGTTGAAGCCCTCGAGGAAAATCATTTGAAGAATTCCTGCACTTCATGTTTGTAAGTAACAATGTGTACCCATGTATAACGAGAGTAATCATCAACAATAACAAAGCCATAAAGAGATGCATCATTAGTGACTGCTGAGTAATGATTAGGACCAAAGAGGTCCATGTGAAGCAATTCGAATGGACGAGTAGTGGCCTTGATAGTCTTCGCTGGATGCTTGGCCTTGGTCATTTTTCCAGCTTCACAGGCTCCACACAAGTGATCCCTGAGGAATTTGACATTTTCAATGCCAATGACATGCTTCTTCTTCGCAAGCGTGTGCAAATTCCTCATGCCTGCGTGACCAAGTCGTCGATGCCATAGCCAGCCTTCTGAAGCTTTTGCAAGTAGATACACGGCTGGTTGTGGTCCTGTAGAGAAATCAACAATATACAAGTCTCCTCTCCTAAAGCCTTCGAAGACTTTGGAATTGTCAGCTTCCATGATCACAACACAACGATACTTGCCAAAGATAACAACCATATCAAGATCACAAAGCATTGAGACTGACATGAGGTTGTATCCTAAGGACTCAACAAGCATGACTTTGTCCATGTGTATGTCCTTAGAGATCGCAACCTTACCAAGACCCAATACCTGACTTTTGCCTTTGTCAGCAAAGATGATATGCTTCCGATGTGACCGTGATAAGGGAGCATCCATCAATAGATTCTTGTCACCAGTCATGTGATTTGTACATCCACTATCGAGGACCCACTCATTGTCTTTGGGTTGATCATCCTGCAGATGAATTAGTGCAACTTACGATCTCATATACTTCATCAGTGAAGAATATGATATCAATTTCATCAGATGAATTTCATCAGGCAGTAAAACAGATATAGCAGTATGAGGACGTGTAAAATGAAAGTTAATTTCTTCATGATTAGCCTGCGTCCTTTCAGGCATTGTTGTCAGGTCCCCAGCAAATTCTTCAAACGTTAGAGCACGTCTGGAGACCTGACCCTGCAGAAAAGATTAGTTCTTTTTCTTCACCACCCACATCTGAAGGGGTGGCAAAGAGTTCATCACTCTGCAAGCTCCATATGAGAATGGTGGCATAGAGGCCAATCCATTTCGTTTCACATAAGAGGGATTAGGGTAAGCATATGAATAAGCAGAGAAATTCTTCGAGGACTTATGAACATATTGGTTTGAAGAATAATGCACATATTCATAGCCCTTAGCTCTACCTCGTAAACAGAGTTGTTAGCACGATGATAATCATATGAGGACTTTGATCCTTTTGAGGAATTTGATCCACGTGAGGAATTTGGTCTGTGTGAGGACTTGGATCCATATGAAGAATTTGGTCCATATGAAGAGTTTGATCTGGGGTTCCTATTCTTCATAGGTGGTGTCATGAGGACATTCACCTGAAGACTTTCAAGGCACTTCTTGGGAACCCAGATTTTCTTCATAGGAGAACCGTTCCTGCAGTTAGTGCCAACATATCTAGCAAATATTTCACCATTCTGATTTTTGAACAGTTTATAGTTGGAGTCAAATGACTCATCAGAAGAATGAGGAGATTCACATGTAAAGCCAGATAAGTTAGATGGATCAACTGGAGGTCCCTTTGCAGCAACCCATGAGGTTTTGGGGTACTGCTCAGGCTTCCAATATTTTCCATCAGCATTGAGTTTCCTCTCAAAGGCAATACCCTCTTTCCAAGGGTTTCTGTTGACGATCTGCTTTTTAAGCACATCACAAAGAGTCTGATGCCCTTTGAGGCTTTTGTACATGCCTGTCATGTACAATTCCTTCAGCCCTACATCGTCAGTGATACTAGCAATGTCCTCAGATGAGGAATTAGTGATAGCAGAGGCAGGTGAAGAATTTGTAACAATTGAAGCATTTGAACATTCAGGTGAAGAATTAGCAGATTCACGTTCAATGCACTTTAAGCATGGAGGAACAAATTCTTCCTGAGAAGTGCTGATTTGTTGAGCAAGTAATGAATCACGCTCCTTCTGAAGATCTTCATAACTCACTCTTAGCTTCTCAAGATCTTGCTTTCTTTGAAGAAATTGATAAGAAAGTTTCTCATGATCAGACAAGAGAGTGTTATGATGACCTTGAAGGCTGTCAAACCTAGACTGAAGTCTCTAAAGATTTTCAGTCAGGGCCTTAGTGCGATCCATTTCTTCACCCAACATATCATCACTTTTACCTAACATGTTTTGAACCTTTTCCAAGGCATGTTGTTGTTTGGTGGCAATACAAACAAGCTTGGTATAGCTAGGTTCAATATCATCATCAGATCCATCATTATCAGATTCATCGTCACTATACTCGGATGAGGAACATAAGGTTACCTTGTCACCCTTTGCCATGAGACATGATGCAGAAGATGATGATTCTGGTTCAAAAGTCATCGTTTTGAGAGATTCCTTGAAGTCCTCAAACCAAGGATCATGACGGGTTCGATGACCTTAATAGACGTCGGAGATTCGGTCCCAGATAAGCTTCGTATTGCAAAGATGCATAATGCGCTTGAATTCATCTCTAGATAGGCAGGAACAGATGATATCCTTCGCCATGATGTCAAGTCGAGTGTACTTGCGAATATCATCTGCGTTCGGCGTCTTGCACAGATCAGTAAGACCAATTTCAGTGACGGTCCACAGCTCGTTGTCCATTGCCATGAGGCGCTTCCTCATCATGGCCTTCCACTTGCGATAGTCATGACCGTCAAAGATAGGTGTCGGTGTCAAAACCGGCGGATCTCGGGTAGGGGGTCCCGAACTGTGCGTCTAGGCGGATGGTAACAGGAGACAAGGGACACGATGTTTTACCCAGGTTCGGGCCCTCTTGATGGAGGTAAAACCCTACGTCCTGCTTGATTAATATTGATGATGTGTGTTACAAGAGTGGATCTACCACGAGATCAAAGAGGCTAAACCCTAGAAGCTAGCCTATGGTATGATTGTTGTTCGTCCTATGGACTAAAGCCATTCGGTTTATATAGACACCGGAGAGGGCTAGGGTTACACAAAGTCGGTTACAAAGGTAGGAGATCTACATATCCGTATCGCCAAGCTTGCCTTCCACGCCAAGGAAAGTCCCATCCGGACACGGGACGAAGTCTTCAATCTTGTATCTTCATAGTCTTGGAGTCTGGTCGATAATGATAGTTCGGCCATCCGGACACCCCCTAGTCCGGAACTCCCTCAGTAGCCCCCGAACCGGGCTTCAGCGACGACGAGTCCGACGCATATATTGTCTTCTACGTTGCAAGGCGGGTTCTCCTTCAAACTTCATGTTCCCGTCGAATAGTGGCCGGCTTCCTTATAAATGTTGCGCTCCTTGGCTTCTACGCCCAGTAATGGTCTTCTTCCACGTGCGTCTGCATTTAATGCGAAAGGCTGGGATATTTTTACATTTTACCCCCTAGCCGTGCTAACGAGCCGCCTATAAGAGAGGCGAGGATCTAGATCCAGCTCACACCATCCTCCATCCGCAAGTTCTCATTGAAGCGCCTCTGACAAAAATCCATTCTATCATGGATAGCCGACGCTGCTCCTCCTCTTGCGCCCCAGCCCTAAGCCAGAGATTGGGGAGATGCTCAGTTCCACACAACGAGCTAGTGGTACTTCAAACCAAGGGATATCTTCCCCAGCTTTCATGGTTCCATTCGAGCGGACTAGCCACCTACAAGGGTGGAAAGCAGGCGGAGAGCGCCTAACCCCTCCAAAGGGAGCGGTATGCTTTGTCCCCTATCTAATAAGGGAATTGGATTTCCCATACATCCGCTTTCTCCAGGGGCTCCTAGAGTTCTACGGACTCCAACTTCACCACCTCACGCCCGCCTCCATTTTGCACATCGCGGGCTTCGTAGCTTCTCATGAGCTGTTCTTGGGCATCGAGCCCCATTTTGCCCTGTGGAAGAGATTGTTTTGTCTCGCACCCGTTCTCATGAGGGGTCAATATATCAAGTGGGCGGAGCGAAATATGGCGATCGCGGGACCGGATATCTATCCGCACCCGAAGAAAGCGCCCAAGACCGGCCTTGAATGGTTCTACATGGAGGACGCCCTCGCCGGATCCAGTCGGATTGGCCTCCGGAGTTCAACAATGCTCCCTTGAAGAAACGCCTGAGTTGGCGCCCGCGGAGCCCTTAACGGGAAGATGATAGGAGCGTCCATTATCTGATGGGCCGGATTAGGTTACTGGCCCACTCCGGATTGACCATGATTGGAGTCATGGCCACGTGCATTATGCGAGGGGTGCAACCACTCCAATATAGGGGCCACCCTGTGTGGGATTTCAACGAGGAAGATGATGCCACCCGTCATGGCCGCAAAGGGCCAGGCTCGGCAGCCGATCTGGCAAAGATCATGTCCGGCTTGTACAAGGCAGAGGAGGAGGACTTCCTCTGCAAGAATCCGTTGAATGGATTTTCTATGAATAACCCTCGGAGTTGGGTAAGCGGATGTTCATCTACCCGATCCATACTTTTTTAAAGTCAAGTATCTTACTCTGTGATTTCGACGCAGGAGCTGCGCCGGGACATGGAGGGCATACGAAGCCTAACTCCACAGCCCGAGGATCCGGAACGATCCCTTGATCCGACCTCCGAACAGGACCCGGACATTAAGGTGGAGCTGATTGACGGGGTGTTCCACCAACGTAGCATAGACAATGCCCTAGTCGCCATTACGGCTGACTACCCGGCTTGTTTTCGCCTCCCGGTGACTACGATCGAGGTCTTGACACCATCATTTGATCGCGCTCAATTCTGACCATCCCATACCGATGGTGCATTGCAGGAGGTGCCTTTAAGGCGGGAAGCGAACCGCGCGGCCGACCAACAAGGGTCGATCCGCCCAAGAAGCGGAAGAGGAGTGCGGCGCGAACCGAAACATCGCCGCAACGGTACGGAGCACCGCTATTTTTAAGGGAAGGATCCCCAGGAGGTATATTAATGCTCATAACTTTTCCAGAAAGAGCGCTCGCCGGACAGTGTCCGGAGAGGTTGCCAATCAAGCCTCCGCCAGCCATGCTCCAACGCATGGTCCGGGAGGGGAGGCGAATACAAGGCGTGAGCCGGACGCTCCTCCGACGGAGGATGCCGACAGGCTGTCCGCCACCCGGTCTGAGGTGGAGAGCGCCATGAATCACAGGCGTCGCCGGACAGTTCTTCGTGACGCGTGTTTCTCCCCGGAGGCGTTAAATGCCTTTGATGCGGGAAACGCGCACCTCCGTGCCGCTCAAGATGGGTTAACCAGAGCCACGGAGCAGTATGTGAAAGACATACGGGTAAGTAATTTTAATAGTTATATATGCCAGTAGCCCCCGAGACTTAAAATAGTTGAAATAACTGATTTAAGGATCAATTATGATGCAGGATCTTACAGAGAAGAATACCCATCTATCCCAGGAGCTCCAAGAGTGCAAGGCCCAACTTGAGGCCGCACTGGCCGCCACAGGGGGAGCCACAGAGACCCCCACTGGTAAGACGTACTTTGAAAAGATAATTATTTAACAAAGTGCGGCGTGAATCTGACAATAATATTGCAGAGGCGCGGACTAGATCCGGACAAGCAACAGTCACTGCGTCAGCTAAAGGCGCGAGAGGGTGCTTATGAAGGTGCAGCGAGGAGAGAAACAAGCTCCAAGATGCCCACACCCAGCGAGGAGAAGAGCTGAAAGGTGTTCGGCCCAGCTATCCGGCTCCGTGAAGGAGAATCAGCTGACCGTCGCGGCATTTATAGTAAGTGCTTGAACAAATTCCATTGAAAAGAAGAATTCGGCGAGGAAGTCGATTGACAGAAATATGTCTTTAGGTGTGCTCACAGGTCGCCCTGCGGAGGAAATGCCTGAGTCAACGGGTGACCAACTTCCCAAGCTGGTGCAATTGCTCGAACGTGTTCGGCAGGCGATGAGTGGCGTCGTTCATGCTTTATGGCCATCCGTCTCCCTACCCGAGGGCCTTGGTGAGCTTGCTGAGAAGCTTCAGGGAGCACGGCGACGCCTCCGTTTGTGGAATATATCGGCCTGCCGTCAGGGCGCCAGGCAGGCCTGGGCCATGGTGAAGACACGTTACCCGAAGGCTGACCCAAACCACATGGCCGAGGTCGGACATGCGGGGCCTGATGGGAAGGAGATCCCTGTGAGCTTGATGTACGGCCAAGTAGAACTGGCCGTGAAATATTCCCAACAGGACTATAAATTAGACAGCCTGTTAGATGGGATTGAGGAGGAGTACAATCAGTCGGTTTGACGATGTAATTTGAAATGACATGTAAAATGCCTTCTAGCCGGATTGTAGATCGTTTGTCTTTGCGGACCGTTTCGCTTCAACCTCGGGACCCAACAGTCCGGAGTGTGTCCGAATACCCTTACGGTTATAGAAGAACCGGGGCATGCATGGAGACAAGGCGTCGGGGTCATAATTGCTTTATCAGACAAGTGCCCAACTAGTTATGTTATATTACATGGTTAGTAAGAAACATCTTCCAGGGAGAATAGTTCCGTTAAGGGTTCCTTTCCCTAGGAGGCATGCCCTAAAGTGCAATGCCGGACTGTGAAAATAGCAGAAAAAGCATCTGGGGGCAGATAAATAAGTAAGTAATAAATCATCTTTCAAGTCACCGATCGAATATTCTCTTAAGAACGCTAGCTTTCGGCTTCACCCAGTCTGAGGTACACATCCGGCTGACCCGGCAGTAGCAATCGTAGAGGTGCTCCCTTTATCTCCTAGCCGAACAATCGGGAACGTAGGGGTAAGCACAGGAGCCAGGCAACCCAGCTTGGCCAAAACTTAAGTCATATCGATGCATACAATGGTGAATAAAAGGTACATGCGGAAGTATGACACATGTATTGGGTATGAAGCCCGTATGAATAAGCTTCTGTTAAAGAAGCCCCCAGGTATAATGAGTGCTAGGAGCACATCAAGTGTGTGCGAACAAAGCGCAAATCAGCCTATAAAAGGTATTGAAAAAAAGTGGAAAGAAGGAGGGGGACAAGAGACAGTAAAAAATATAAAAAGGGTGGACGGAGGAGTGAGACGAACCCGGAGTCCGGCGTTAGGTGTAGAATCTTCGGAGACGGGCTGCGTTCCATGGGTTCGGCTTGAGTCGGTTGTCAGATGCGTTACATAGACGGTATGCTCCGCCGGTCAGGACTTGGTCGATGATGAAGGGACCTTCCACTTGGGCTTAAGTTTGTCCTTTTCTTGTCCGTGAGCGTAGAACAAGTTCGCCAACATTGTAAGTTTTGGCCCGCACTTTCGCTTTGATATCTTCGAGCCTGCTGGCGATAAAATGCAGAACGAGCTTTTGCCACGCCCCGCTCCTCCTCTAAGGCGCCCAAACTGTCCTGTCGATCCAACTCGGCTTCTCTTTCTTCGTACATGCGCACGAGGTGAGTCATGAATTATATCATGAGGCAGAACTGCCTCTGCGCCGTATACCATGAAAAATGGTGTGAATCCAGTAGTTCGGTTTGGCGTGGTCCGCAGCCCCCAGAGTACGGAGTCGAGCTCCTCTACCCAGTGCGTGTTGGATTCCTTGAGGGACCGCACTAGTCTGGGTTTGATGCCGCTCATGATTAGACCATTTGCTCGCTCGACTTGACCGTTAGTTTGGGGGTGATAGACTGAAGCGTAATCGAGCTTGATGCCCATGTTTTTGCACCAAAGTTTAACCTCGTCGGCCGTGAAGTTCGTGCCGTTATCGGTGATGATGCTGTGGGGGACGCCAATGTTGGAAATATGCCCTAGAGGCAATAATAAATTAGTTATTATTATATTTCCTTGTTCATGATAATCGTTTATTATTCATGCTATAATTGTATTGACCGGAAACAGCAATACATGTGTGGATACATAGACAACACCATGTCCCTAGTAAGCCTCTAGTTAACTAGCTCGTTGATCAATAGATGGTTACGGTTTCCGACCATGGACATTGGATGTCATTGATGACGGGATCACATCATTAGGAGAATGATGTGATGGACAAGACCCAATCCTAAGCCTAGCACAAAGATCGTAGTTAGTATGCTAAAGCTTTTCTAATGTCAAGTATCTTTTCCTTAGACCATGAGATCGTGCAATTCCGGATACCGTAGGAGTGCTTTGGGTGTATCAAACGTCACAACGAATCGGGTGACTATAAAGGTGCACTACAGGTATCTCGAAAGTGACCATTGGGTTGACACGGATCGAGACTGGATTTGTCACTCCGTGTAAACGGAGAGGTATCTCTGGGCCCACTCGGTAGGACATCATCATAATGTGCACAATGTGACCAAGGGGTTGATCACGGGATGATGTGTTACGGAACGAGTAAAGAGACTTGCCGGTAACGAGATTGAACAAGGTATTGGGATACCGACGATCGAATCTCGGGCAAGTACAATACCGCTAGACAAAGGGAATTGAATACGGGATTGATTGAGTCCTTGACATCGTGGTTCATCCGATGAGATCATCGTGGAACATGTAGGAGCCAACATGGGTATCCAGATCCGCTGTTGGTTATTGACGGGAGAACGTCTCGGTCATGTGCGCTTGTCTCCGAACCCGTAGGGTCTACACACTTAAGGTTCGGTGACGCTAGGGTTATATAGGAAGCTTGTATGTGGTTACCGAATGTTGTTCGAGTCCGGATGATATCCCGGACGTCACGAGGAGTTCAGAATGGTCCGGAGGTAAAGATTTATATATGGAAGTCCTGTTTTGGTCATAGGAAAAGTTTGAGGCGATATCGGTAATGTCTGGGACCACCGGAGGGTCCGGGGTCCACCAAGTGGGGCCACCAACCCCTGAAGGTTGCGTGGGCCAAGTGTGGGAGGGACCAGCCCCTAGGAGGGCTGGTGCGCCCCCACAAGGGGCCCAAGGCGCAGGATGGGTGGGAGGGGCAAACCCTAGTCGAGATGGGCCCTAAGGCCCATCTAGTGGGCGCCTCCCTCCCTCCCTCTTGGCCGCCTCCCTTGATCCCATCTAGGGCTGGCCGCCCCTAGGGGTGGAAACCCTAGAGGGCGCAGCCCTCCCTTCCCTATATATATGAGGCCCCAGGGGCTGCCCATAACACACGAGAGCCTCCCTCTCCGGGTGCAGCCCCGCCTCCTCCTCCTCCTCTCCCTTGGTGCTTGGCGAAGCCTGCTGGGATTGCCACGCTCCTCCACCACCACCACGCCGTTGTGCTGCTGCTGGATGGAGTCTTCCTCAACCTCTCCTCTCTCCTTGCTGGATCAAGGCGTGGGAGACGCCACCGGGTTGTACGTGTGTTGAACGCGGAGGTGCCGTCCGCTCGCACTTGATCATCGGTGATCTGAATCACGGCGAGTACGACTCCATCAACCCCGTTCACTTGAACGCTTCCGCTTAGCGATCTACAAGGGTATGTAGATGCACTCTCCTTCCCTCGTTGCTGGTTTCTCCATAGATAGATCTTGGTGATACGTAGGAAAATTTTGAATTTCTCGCCACGTTCCCCAACAAAGGGCATCATGAGCTAGGTCTATTGCGTAGATTCTTTGCACGAGTAGAACACAAAGTAGTTGTGGGCGTTGATGATGTTCAATATGCTTACCGTTACTAGTCCAATCTTGTTTCGACGGTATTGTGGGATGAAGCGGCCGGACCGACCTTACATGTACTTCACGTGAGGCAGGTTCCACCGAACGACATGCACTTGGTGCATAAGGTGGCTAGCGGGTGCCGATCTCTCCCACTTTAGTCGGAACGGATTCGATGAAAAGGGTCCTTATGAAGGAAAATAGCAATTGGCATATCACGTTGTGGTTTTATGAGGTAGGAAACGTTCTTGCTAGAAACCCAAAGCAGCCACGTAAAACATGCAAACAACAATTAGAGGACGCCTAACTTGTTTTTGCGGGGTATGCTATGTGATGTGATATGGCCAAGAAGAATGTGATGAATGATATGTGATGTATGAGATTGATCATGTTCTTGTAATAGGATTCACGACTTGCATGTCGATGAATATGACAACCGCAGGAGCCATAGGAGTTGTCTTTATTTATTGTATGACCTGCGTGTCATTAAACGACGCCATGTAATTACTTTACTTTATTGCTAACCGGTAGCCATAGTAGTAGAAGTAATAGTTGGCGAGACAACTTCATGAAGACACGATGATGAAGATCATGATGATGGAGATCATGGTGTCATGCCGGTGACAATGATGATCATGGAGCCCCAAGATGGAGATCAAAAGGAGCAATATGATATTGGCCATATCATGTCACTACTATATAATTGCATGTGATGTTTATTATGTTTATGCATCTTGTTTACTTAGAACGACGGTAGTAAATAAGATGATCCCTTACACAAATTTCAAGAAGTGTTCTCCCTAAGCGTGCACCGTTGCTACAGTTCGTCGCTTCTAAGCACCACGTGTTAATCGGTGTGATGGATTCTTACGTTCACATACAACGGGTGTAAGCAAGATTTACACACGCAGAAACACTTAGGGTTAACTTGACGAGCCTAGCATGTAAAGACATGGCCTCGGAACACGGAGACCGAAAGGTCGAGCATGAGTCGTATAGTAGATACGATCAACATGAAGATGTTCACCGATGATGACTAGTCCGTCTCACGTGTTGATCGGACACGGCCTAGTTGATTCGGATCATGTAATCACTTAGATAACCAGAGGGATGTCTATCTCGAGTGGGAGTTCATAAGATGAACTTAATTATCCTGAACATAGTCAAAAGACCTTTTGCAAATTATGTCGAAAAGCTCGCGCTTTAGTTCCACTGCTTAGATATGTTCCTAGAGAAAATATAGTTGAAAGTTGAAAGTAGCGATTATGCGGACAGAGAAAGCTTATGTCCTTAATGCACTGCTCAGTGTGCTGAACCCCAAACGTTGTTTGTAGATGTTGCGAACATCGGACATACACGTCTTGATAACTACGTGATAGTTCAGTTAAACGGTTTAGAGTTGAGGCATGAAAGATGTTTTTCCAAATGTCGCGGAACATATGAGATGTTTCGAGGGCTGAAATTAGGATTTCAGGCTCGTGCCACGCCAAGAGGTATGAGACCTCCGACGATTTTCTTAGCCTACAAACTAAGGGAGAAAAGCTCAATCGTTGAGCTTGTACTCAGATTGTCTGGGTACAACAATCACTTGAATCGAGTGGGAGTTAATCTTCCAGATGAGATAGTGATGTTTCTCCAAAGTCATTGCCACCAAGCTGCTAGAGCTTCGTGATGAACTATAACATATCAGGGATAGATATGATGATCCTTGAAGTGTTCACGATGTTTGACACCGCGAAAGTAGAAATCAAGTAGGAGCATCAATTGTTGATGGTTAGTGAAACCACTAGTTTCAAGAAGGGCAAGGGCAAGAAGGGATTCTTCATGAAACGGCAAATCAGCTGCTGCTCTAGTGAAGAATCCCAAGGTTGAACCCAAACCCGAGACTAAGTGCTTCGTAATAAAGGAACAACCTTTGGAGCAGAATTACCCTAGATACTTGGTAGATGAGAAGGCTGGAAAGGTCGATAGAAGTATATTGATATACATTATGTTAATGTGTACTTTACTAGTACTCCTAGTAGCACCAGGGTATTAGATACCGTTCGGTTGCTAAGTGTTAGTAACTCAAACAAAATCTACGGAATAAACGGAGACTAGCTAAAGGTGAGTGACGATATGTGTTGAAGTGTTTCCAAGTTTGATGTGATCAAACATCGCACGCTCCCTCTACCATCAAGATTAGTATTAAACCTGAATAATTGTCATTTGGTGTTTGCGTTGAGCATAGACATGATTGGATTATGTCTATCGCAATATTACTCTATTTATTTGAATAACACCTTCAATGGTCTTGCACCTAAAGGAATGGTTTATTGAATCTCGATCGTAGTGATACACATTTTCATGCCAAAAGTATAAGATAGTAATGATAGTACCACTTACTTGTGGCACTGCCATATAAGTCATATTGGTGTAAAACGCATGAAGAAGCTCCATGTTGATGGATCTTTGGACTCACTCGTTTTGAAAAGTTTGAGACATGCGAACCATGTCTATTGGTGCATACGCATGAAGAAACTCCATGCAGATGGATCGTTTAGACTCACTTGATTTTGAATCACTTGAGATATGCAAAACATACCACATGGGCAAGATGACTGAAAAGCCTCGGTTTCAAAGAAGATGGAACAAGATAGCAACTTGTTGGAAGTAACACATTTTGATATGTGCAGTCCAATGAGTCTTTGAGGCATGATGAATATCGTTATGTTCTTACTTCACAGATGATTCGAGTAGATGTTGAGTATATTTACTTGATGAAACACAAGTCTGAATTATAGAATGGTTCAAGTAATTTCAGAGTGAAGTTTAAGATCTTCGTGACAAGAGGATAAAATGTCTCTGATATGATCATAGAGATGAATATCTGAATTACGAGTTTTGGCACATAATTAAGACATTGTGGAAATTGTTTCACAATAAATACCGCCTGGAATACCATAGTGTGATGGTGTGTCCGAACATCATAGTTGCACTCTATTGGATATGGTGCGTACCATGATATCTCTTATCGAATTACCACTATCGTTCATGGGTTAGGCATTAGAGACAACCGCACTCACTTTAATAGGGCACCACGTAATTCCGTTGAGATGACACCGTATGAACTATGGTTTAGAGAAACCTAAGCTGTCATTTCTTAAAGGTTTGGGGCTATGACGCTTATGTGAAAGAGTTTCAGGTTGATAAGCTCGAACCCAAAGCGGATAAAATGCATCTTCATAGGACACCCAAAACAGTTGGGTATACCTCCTAATTCAGATCCGAAAGCAATAGGGATTGTTTCTTGAATCGGGTCCTTTCTCGAGGAAAAGTTCGTCTCGAAAAGTTGAGTGGGAGGATGGTGGAGACTTGATGAGGTTATTGAACCGTCACTTCAACTAGTGTGTAGCAGGGCACAGGAAGTTGTTCCCGTGGCACCTACATCAATTGAAGTAGAAGCTTATGATAGTGATCATGAAGTTTCGGATCAAGTCACTACCGTACCTCGTAGGGTGACAAGGATGCGTACTACTTCTGAGTGGTACAGCAATCCTGTCTTGAAGGTCATGTTGCTAGGCAACAATGAACCTACGAGCTATGGAGAAGCGATGGTGGGCCCAAATTCCGACAAATGGTTAGAAGCCATGAAATCCGAGATAGGATCCATGTATTAGAACAAAGCATGGACTTTGGTGGACTTGCCCGATGATCGGCAAGCCATTGAGATAAATGGATCTTTAAGAAGAAGACGGACGTGGACGGTAATATCACCTTCTATGAAGCTCGACTTGTGGCAAAGAGTTTTTTCACAAGTTCAAGGAGTTGACTACGATGAGATTTTCTCATCCGTAGCGATGCTTAAGTCCGTCGGAATCATGTTAGCATAAGCTGCATTTATGAAATCTGGCAGATGGATGTCAAAATGAGTTTCCTTACCAGTTTTCGTAAGGAAAGGTTGTATGTGATACAATCAGAAAGTTTTGTCGATCCTAAGGATGCTAAAAGGTATGCTGGCTCCAGTGATCCTTTCTAAGGACTGGAGTAAGCATCTCGGAGTTGGAATGTGCGCTTTGATGAGATGATCAAAGATTTTGGGTTTATACAAAGTTTATGAGAAACTTGTATTTCCAAAGAAGTGAGTGGGAGCACTATAGAATTTTGATGAGTATATGTTGTTGACATATGGATGATCGAAATGATGTAGAATTTTCAGTAAAGCATATAGGGTTATTTGAAAAGTGTTTTCAAGTGAAAACCTGGATTAAGCTACTTGAACGTTGAGCATCAAGATCTATGAGGATAGATCAAAACGCTCAATAGTACTTTCAAATGAGCACATACCTTGACATAATCTTGAAAGTGTTCAAGATGGATCATCAAAGAAGGAGTTCTTGCCTGAGTTGTAAGGTATGGAGTTAAGAGTTAAAAGCTCGACCACGGCAGAAAAGAGAGAAAGGACGAAGGTCGCCCCTATGCTTCAGACATAGGCTCTATAGTATGCTATCTTGTGTACCGCACCGAAGTGTGCCTTGCCATGAGTCGGTCAAGGGGTACAAGAATGATCCAGAATGGGGATCATTGGACAGCGGTCAAAATTGTCCTTGGAGTAAATAAGGACATGTTTCTCGATTATGGAGGTGATAATGAGTTCGGCGTAAAGGGTTACGTCGATGCAAGCTTTAACACCTATCCGAAAGTGACTCGAGAAGCAAACCGGATACGTATAGTGGAGCAACCATTTGGAATAGCTCCAAGTGGAGCGTGAAAGCAGCATTTACAATATGACATAGAGATTTGCAAAGTACACACGGATCTGAAAGGTTCAGACCCGTTGACTAAAACCTCTCTCACAAGCAAAACATGATCAAACCCCAGAACTCATTGAGACTTAATCACATGGTGATGTGAACTAGTTTAAGACACTAGTAAACTCTTTGGATGTTGGTCACATGGCGATGTGACCTATCAGTGTTAATCACATGGCGATGTGAACTAGATTATTGACTCTAGTGCAAGTGGGAGACTGTTGGAAATATGCCCTAGAGGCAATAATAAATTAGTTATTATTATATTTCCTTGTTCATGATAATCGTTTATTATTCATGCTATAATTGTATTGACCGAAACAGCAATACATGTGTGGATACATAGACAACACCATGTCCCTAGTAAGCCTCTAGTTAACTAGCTCGTTGATCAATAGATGGTTACGGTTTCCTGACCATGGACATTGGATGTCATTGATGACGGGATCACATCATTAGGAGAATGATGTGATGGACAAGACCCAATCCTAAGCCTAGCACAAAGATCGTAGTTCAGTATGCTAAAGCTTTTCTAATGTCAAGTATCTTTTCCTTAGACCATGAGATCGTGCAATTCCGGATACCGTAGGAGTGCTTTGGGTGTATCAAACGTCATAACGAATCGGGTGACTATAAAGGTGCACTACAGGTATCTCCGAAAGTGACCATTGGGTTGACACGGATCGAGGCTGGGATTTGTCACTCCGTAAAGCGGAGAGGTATCTCTGGGCCCACTCGGTAGGACATCATCATAATGTGCACAATGTGACCAAGGGGTTGATCACGGATGATGTGTTACGGAACGAGTAAAGAGACTTGCGTAACGAGATTGAACAAGGTATCGGGATACCGACGATCGAATCTCGGGCAAGTACAATACCGCTAGACAAAGGGAATTGAATACGGGATTGATTGAGTCCTTGACATCGTGGTTCATCCGATGAGATCATCGTGGAACATGTGGGAGCCAACATGGGTATCCAGATCCGCTGTTGGTTATTGACGGAGAACGTCTCGGTCATGTTCCGCTTGTCTCCCGAACACGTAGGGTCTACACACTTAAGGTTCGGTGGCGCTTAGGTTATATAGGAAGCTTGTATGTGGTTACCGAATGTTGTTCGAGTCCGGATGAGATCCCGGACGTCACGAGGAGTTCGAGAATGGTCCGGAGGTAAAGATTTATATATGGGAAGTCCTGTTTTGGTCACAGGAAAAGTTTTTGGCGATATCGGTAATGTCTGGGACCACCGGGAGGGTCCGGGGTCCACCAAGTGGGGCCACCAACCCCGAGAAGGTTGCGTGGGCCAAGTGTGGAGGGACCAGCCCCTAGGAGGGCTGGTGCGCCCCAAAGGGCCCAAGGCGCAAGGATGGGTGGGAGGGGCAAACCCTAGTCCAGATGGGCCCTAAGGCCCATCTAGTGGGCGCCCCTCTCCCTCCCTCTTGGCCGCCTCCCTTGATCCCATCTGGGGCTGGCCACCCCCTAGGGGTGGAAA
The DNA here is from genome assembly GCA_021605205.1 of Aegilops longissima. Classification (NCBI taxonomy): domain Eukaryota; kingdom Viridiplantae; phylum Streptophyta; class Magnoliopsida; order Poales; family Poaceae; genus Aegilops; species Aegilops longissima. The sequence continues at coordinate 38,348 of JAHIAM010006990.1, forward strand.
CCCCAGAGGGCGCAGCCCTCCCTTCCCCTATATATATGAGGCCCAGGGGTTGCCCATAACACACGAGAGCCTCCTCTCCAGCGCAGCCCCGCCTCCTCCTCCTCCTCTCCCTTGGTGCTTGGCGAAGCCTGCTTGGGATTGCCACGCCTCCACCACCACCACGCCGCTGTGCTGCTGCTGGATGGAGTCTTCTCAACCTCTCCTCTCTCCTTGCTGGATCAAGGCGTGGGAGACGCCACCGGCTGTACGTGTGTTGAACGCGGAGGTGCCGTCTGTTCGCACTTGATCATCGGTGATCTGAATCACGACGCAGTACGACTCCATCAACCCCGTTCACTTGAACGCTTCCGCTTAGCGATCTACAAGGGTATGTAGATGCACTCTCCTTCCCTCGTTGCTGGTTTCTCCATAGATAGATCTTGGTGATACGAGGAAAATTTTGAATTTCTGCTCGCTCCCCAACAGCCAAAGCGGTGTACTACCCGGATATGAAGTCTATCACCGTCCGGATTCTGCCGTTTTAACCGGCTTGGCCTCAATCCATTTGGTGAATTTGTCCACCATGACCAATAAGTATTTGTGCTTGTGGGTTCCCCTTTAAGGGGTCCAACCATGTCAAGCCCCTGCATCGCGAACGCCGGTAATGGGTATAGTTTTGAGGGCGGTGGGTGGCATGTGGCTCTGATTAGCAAAGAGTTGGCAACCGACGCATCGCTGGACTAAGTCCTGAGCATCTGCCCGGGCTGTCGGCCAATAAAATCCTGTACGGAAGGCCTTGCCTACAAGGGCCCGGGCTGCAGCGTGGTGCCCGCCGAGTCCGGCGTGAATTTCAGCCAGAGATTTCGCCTTCCTCTTGGAGATACACCTTTGAAGGACTCGGTTGTGCTTTTCTTATAAAGTTCTCCTCATGGACCTTGTAGGCTTTAGATCGCCGAACTATGCAAAGGGCCTCATTTTGGTCTTCGGAAGTTCTGCCGCATTAAGTAGGCTAGGAATGGTTCTGTCCACGGGCAATTACTGCCATCATTTCGTGAGTGAAGGTGTTATTTCATTGGCTGAGCGGCCGATTGTGTCGAATGGTGCGAGTTAGGTGATGCAGGTGGCTTCAATTGTTATTTTCGGACTCCTCTTCCCATAATACGGATGGCTTAAAGAGCCGTTCCAGGAAGATGTTTGGAGGGACGGCGTCTCGTTTCGCGCCGATGCGTGCTAACACGTCTGCTGCCTGGTTATTATCCCGGGCTACATGGTGGAATTCGAGTCCTTCGAACCGAGCTGACATTTTTAGGACGGCGTTGCGGTAAGCTGCCATTTTTGGATCTTTGGCGTCAAAGTCTCCATTTACTTGGGATATTGCAAGGTTTGAATCCCCGCGCACCTCTAGGCGTTGAATGCCCATGGAGATTGCCATCCGGAGGCCATGTAGAAGGGCCTCAGATTCGCCGCGTTGTTGGAGTCCATGTACATTATTTGAAGTACGTATTGGATTGTGTCTCCAGTTGGGGACGTCAGGACGACGCCAGCCCCCAAGCCAGCAAACATTTTGGATCCGTCGAAATGCATGATCCAGTTGGAGTACGCGCCGTACTCTTTAGGGAGTTCGGCTTCGGTCCATTCGGCGACGAAGTCAGCCAGAACCTGCGACTTTATAGCTCGCCGTGGTTTGTAGGTTATGTCAAATGGTAAGAGCTCGATAGCCCATTTTGCAATCCTGCCCGTTCGCCGTGATTGTTTATAATATCGTTGAGAGGTACTTCGAGGCCACCGTTATTGAACACTCTTGAAAGTAGTGTCGCAGCTTCCGGATGCTATGAACACCGTGACACGCTATCTTTTGATAATGTGGGTACCGGATTTGCATGGAGTTAGAACAGTGGATACGTAGTACACTGGTTTTGAAGAGGAATATGTGCCCTTCATTTCTCGCTCAACGACGAGTACCGCGCTGACAACTTGATGTGTTGTTGCGATATATAATAACATAGGTTCGCCCAGGTTTGGCGCGGCCAGAACTGGATTTGTTGCCAGTATGGCCTTTATTTCTTCGAGGTCGGCTGTGGCAGCATCCATCCATTCGAAATGTTCGGTGCGCCGGAGGAGGCGGTAGAGGGGCAGAGCCTTTTCTCCCAAACGGGAGATGAAGCGACTTAAGGCCGCTACGCATCCGGTTAGTTTTTGTATCTGCTTGAGGTCTTTTGGAATATCCAATTGTGACAGAGCTCGGATTTTGGCCGGGTTTGCTTCAATTCCTCTACCGGATACGATGAAGCCCAAGAGCTTTCCGGCTGGTACGCCGAAGACGCATTTTTCCGGATTGAGCTTAATGTCATATGCTCGGAGGTTGTCGAATGTAACCCTCAAGTCTACTACTAGAGTTCCGACGTGTTTGGTCTTGACGACCACATCGTCTACGTATGCCTCTACTGTTTTGCCTATCTGGGTAGCCAGACATGTTTGAATCATGCGCTGATATGTTGCGCCGGCGTTTTTGTGTCCGAAGGGCATTGTGTTGAAGCAGAATGGCCCATATGGAGTAATGAATGCCGTTGCGGCCTGATCTTTTTCCGCCATCTTGATTTGATGGTATCCGGAGTATGCGTCGAGGAAGCACAATGAATCGTGCCCTGCGGTAGCATCGATGATTTGGTCAATGCGAGGGAGGGGGAAAGGGTCCTTTGGACAGGCCTTGTTAAGGTCTTTAAAATCGACGCAGAGGCGCCAGGATTTGTCCTTTTTTGGTACCATTACTAGATTGGCTAGCCAGTCCGGATGTTTTATATCTCGATGAATCCGGCTTCTAAGAGTTTGGCTAGCTCCTCTCCCATTGCCTGTCTTTTGGGTTCGGAAAATCCCAAGAGCTTGTTTGGTGGCTTGAATCCTTTTAGGATATTTAGGCTGTGCTCGCCCGACTGCGTGGGATTCTGGCATGTCCGAAGGGTGCCAGCAAAATGTCCCAATTTTCCCGAAGGAATTCTCGAAAGCGGCTTCGATATCGAACTTAATTGTGCCCCAATGGAGGCCGTCTTTGTGGGGTCCGTTGGATGGACATGAAATTTGACTATTTCATCTGCTGGTTTAAAAGAGGTGGACTTGGACCTCTTATCGAGTATCACATCGTCCCTATCCACCATGGGCGCAGCGTAGTTAGTTCCTCCGCCGCTAGGGCTTGGACAATGCCTCTAGGGCCGGTCTTGGCTGTCTTATTTTCAGCGTGGAGTGCTGTATCTGGATCACTGGCGAGAGTGATTATCCCATTGGGTCCGGGCATTTTGAGCTTCATGTACCCGTAGTGGGGTATAGCTTGGAAGATTGTGAATGCCTCTCGCCCTAACAAAGCGTGATATCCGCTGTCGAATGGGGCCACTTGGAACGTGACCTCCTCGGACCTGTAATTGTCCGGTGAGCCGAACACTACATCTAGTGTGATTTTCCTGTGCAGCGTACTTCTCGACTAGGGATTATCCTCTGAAGGTTGTGCTGCTTCGCCAATGCGGCTCCACCAATTTCCATTTTTGAAGGGTTTCATAGATAAGGTTTAATCCGCTGCCGCCATCCATGAGTACCTTAGTAAGATGAAAACCGCCCACTATCGGACCGAGGACCAATGCGGCTGGTGCTCTAGCTGTTGAATTTAGGTTAAATCGCTGGCGTTGAAGGTGATAGCCGTGTCGCTCCATGGATTTGTTGTTGCTACTTGGTAGACTTGGCGAGGCTGCGGATTGTTCGCTTCGCATGTTATTTGATGCGAAAGTCTCAAGACTCTTAATACCGTCTTGGTACTGCTGGGTTGGTTGCGGGGCTAAAAAGCTTCACGCCACTTTTGGCCACCTGTTGTAGTATCCAACACGCCAAGGCTGTGTGTTGGAGTGGCGCCCCCAGATCGTGGATTTTGCAGGTCCGCTGAGCCAACCCTCCGAAGACGGTTCCATACCCTTTAGGGGTTTTGGTTTTTGGTATTCAACCCGGTGCTTGATAATGATGCACCCTTTTGTTTCGGACTAGGGATGTATTCGGGGCCGGATTATCCCAAAATTTACTTTCGGTTTTCCAGGCGCTCTCCATCGCACAGTACTTTCGTACTATGGTCACCAAGTCAGTAAAGCGTGTAATTTCGCGACGACTTATGGCATTTAGGATTCCCTTGTCCGTGCAATTATCGCAGAAAATTGGGATTGCGTCCTCCTCTTGACAGTCCTTTATCCTGTTCATAACCAGGAGGAATCTGGCCCAGTAATGATGAACTGTTTCAGCGGGCTCTTGCCGAATTCGAGAGAGATCGCTAATTTTTGGATGGGCGGGTGGAACTAGATCCGGAACCCCTTCCAATTTAGGACTCAAGGGCCGAGAAGTTTCCAAACTTGGAAGTTTGGATTTTTGAGTGTTATCCAATGAGTCCAACCCGCCGCTTGACTTTAAGCTCAGGGCTTGATCGACATCCGTCCCTCTGCGGGAATCCGGCATGGAGGGATCGGGAATCCGGACGTAACTAGTCCTTAAGATACAAGAAGAATCGCCGCATTGCTGCTCTATCACAGCAACATGATGGGTAGCCTGGGGAGAGTTGATCTCTCTCAGATCGGTTTTAGGCCCGATCCGGTCGTAGTCTGTGGCGACTCCCAGGGCGGCGATGCGATCCAAGAGCTCGTTTATTGAGGAGAGCTCGATCAGATCTAACTGTTCGGCAAGTTCTGAACTAACCTGGAGATTGGTTTCGATGACTTGAGAGGTCATCGTCGGCGCGGTGGCCGGGCTGGCGGTCATAAGAAAACCACCTAGCCGAAGAGTCTGGCCAGCGTGTCACGCCCCCGATGCGGCTATATCTCCCACGTGTCGAGGCACGACTTAGAGGCATAACCGCATTGAAAGCAATGTCGCAAGTGAGGTAATCTTCACACAACCCATGTAATAAATAAGGAAAGAGATACATAGTTGGCTTACGATCGCCACTTCACACAAGACATAAATAAACATCCATCATTGAGTACACTCAAGGTCCGACTACGGAACCAAAATAAAAGAAGATACCCCAAATGCTACGGATCCCCGATCGTCCCAACTGGGCACCACTACTCGATCATCAGGAAAAGACACATAGTAACGACCACGTTCCTCGTCGAACTCCCACTTGAGCTCGGTTGAGTCACCTGCACCGCATCATCGGAACTGCAACTGTTTTGAAGTATCTCGTGAGTCACGGGACTCAGCAATCTCACACCAGCGAGATCAAGACTATTTAAGCTTATAGGAAGGACAGAGTAGTAAAGTGGAGCTGCAGCAAGCGACTAGCATATATGGTGGCTACATCGCAAAAGAGAGCGAGAAGAGGAGCAAAGCACGGTCGTGAAGCTAGTAGCGATCAAGAAGTGATCTGAACTACTTACGTCCGACATAACTCCAACACCGTGTTCACTTCCGGACTCCACGAGAAGAGACCATCACGTTACACACTTGTTGATGTGTATTTTATTTGAAGTCAACTTTGGGTTTTCTACAACCGACATTAACAAATTCCCATCTGCCTCATAACCGCGGGCACGGCTTTGAAAGATATTACCTGCAGGGTGTCCCAACTTAGCCCATTATAAGCTCTCACGGTCAACGAAGGATATTCTTCTACCGGAAGACCCGATCAATCTGGGAATCCCGGACTACAAGACATTTCGACAGCAATAAAACAAGACCAGCAAAGCCACCCGAATGTGCCGACAAATCCCGATAGGAGCTGCACATATCTCGTTCTCGTGGCACACCGGATAAGCGAAGCGTCAGAACCGAGCGAATCCAAGTTGCCCAGGAATGGTCCCAAGACGGTGCTCTAGTTTGGACCAACACTCGAGGAGCATTGGCCCGGGGTTTAAAATAAGATGACCCTCGGGCTCGCGAAAACCCGGGGAAAAGGCTTAGGTGGCAAATGGTAAAACCAATGTTGGGCCCTTTGGACGAGTCTTATTCAAAGCAAACTATCAAGGGGTCCCATAAATCACCCAACCGTAAGGAACGCGAAATCAAGGAACATAACACCGGTATGACGGAAACTAGGGTGGCAAGAGTGGAACAAAACACCGGGCATAAGGCCGAGCCTTCCACCCTTTACCAAGTATATAGATGTATTAATTATAGCAGATATATATTGTGATATCCCCAACAAGTAAACATGTTCCAACAAGGAACAACATCTCCATGTTCCAACAAGGAACAAACTTCAGCTTCACGCAACTAGCAACGCTATAAGAGGGCTGAGCAAAGCGGTAACATAGCCAATCAACGGTTTGCTAGGAAAGGATGGTTAGGGCTGACATGGCAATATGGGTGGCATGATATAGCAAGTGGTAGGCATCGCAGCATAGGCATAGCAAAAGAGCGAGCAACTAGCATAGCAAAGATAGAAGTGATTTCGAGGGTATGGTCATCTTGCTCGCAATGTTCTCGAGTTGTCGAAAGCTTGATCCTCGTAAGCGTTCTCAACAGGTTCCTCGCTCACGCACTCGTCTCCGGCTCTACCCAAAGCAACAACACAAACAAAGGAACCACAATAAATCACGGTGCAATGCACAATCAACATGATGCAAAACATGACATGATATGCGAGATGTGATATGCAATGCGATATGCGCTCCGGAAGGAGAATGATGAACCAGGCATCAACTTGGCAAACCAAGTATGCCACTGAAAGATGAGATGATTTCGTTGAAATCGATATAAAGATCACCGAATCGGATGCACGGTTTGAAATGACAAGCAAAACAAGAATGGCACAAATCTGCCATTAACAGCATGATGCCACTTAGCAAGCAACAAATAATTAAGCTACTGCACCCAAACGTATCAACAAGGCACATGGAAGTGATCTACACAAGATGCTCGACAAAAGATGAGCACTGAGCTACGGCTAGTTCACATCATAACAGGTTCAAACAAGCATGGCAAAAGTGCACAAAATATCAGGCTGGACATGGCAAAAACAGCATCAGGTTGCAATGTTCAGAGCAACAAAACTACATGCTACAGGAACTTAAAATAGCAAAACATGGCATGGCATGAATCTACTCAAAGCATAGATCAAAAGTCCCTTACTGACCATAAGCCAAAAAGGATCATAAAATATAGTAACACCCATGTCAATATTGAAAGTTTCGTTAACAGATTCAGCAACATGGCATGTCAAAAACTGATAACAAGTAGGCATGTTTACAAGCTCAATGAACTCACTACAAAGCCTTAAATGATAAACTAAGCATACATACATCAAGAATACATGACATATAAGACATACATGGCAAGAACAATAACATAGCATACATGGATCAACCACAACAAGCTTGGCAAAATTGAATAACCTCAAACAATCTGCCAGGAAACATTTGGTAGCAAAAGTAGAGCTCGATTGACTCAAGCTATGGCATTCCATAATTGCAAACAAAGGCATGGATGGATAGAGCAAGACATGCTTAACAAAACATCCTTACTGAAGTATCTCAAAATATGCATGGATCTCTCGGTATCACCAAGTTAACATGGCATCAAAATCAGCTAAAACAGGGCTGAAATCAGCAACATCAGGACACCTACTTTGCATGCTTGTGCTAGTCACCACATAGATCACAAAAATACATGGCATACACCCCTGGAAAGATGGCATGGCATATTACAAAACACATGTAGGACTCAAATCCATAGGGTGCACACAATAATCATGGCAAAAATAACAAAAGTGCAAGTTCTGTTAAGAAACAGAAACTAACATCACATAGCACCATTCCAACAGCATTTCGGGCATCAATATGAGCTCAAAAGAAAATGATGCAATGAGATGAAATGATCTACTCTTCGAGGCGAACATTTTGACATATTATACGCGCAAAATGGAGCTACGATGACAAAGTTACACCACGTTGAAAATGCAACAAAATAACAATAGATGCAAAATAACTTAGAGAAAATTAGGAGGGAAGAGAAGTCAGCGGATCGGATCCGGATCGGGCCGATCCGGATCGAGCGGGCGGCGGCGGGCGGTGGAGTTCATGGCTCGCCGGAGAAGGCGGCCGGCGAGGTCGGGTGAGGGCAGCCGGCAGGGCGGTGGTGGTCGGCGCAGGGAGGCGAGGCGCGGCGGGCAGGTGGTGGCGTGGGTCGCGTGAGGCGGCGGGGGCCGGCAGTGTGGCGGGGCGGCAGGCCGGCGGAGGAAGGCCGTGGCGGTGGAGGGCGGCGGGCAGTGGTGGTGGGCGGCGGCGGGTGGCGGCTTGGTATGTGACAGGCTGGAGGGAGGCGGGGCGGAGGCAGTGAGGCGGCCGTGGGCTCATGGGCCCTTGTGGCGGCGGCGGCCACGCGGCAGCCGCGGATTGGGCGGGGCGGCGGCGATTTTGTCCGGCGGCGGCGGACACGTCCGCGGCACGGGACGGATTTTAGGGTTTCGGGGAAGGATGATCCGGATTTGGAGGGGGTTTGCTTAAATAGGCATAGAGGAGCTAGGAGAGTCCAAATGAGGTGTAGTTTTCGCCACACGATCGTGATCGAACGACGGAGAGCATGGAAGTGACTTAGATGGGTTATTGGGCTGTTTTGAAGGGTGTTGGGCTGCAACTTAAAAGAGGCCTTTGCGAGAGTGCGGTTAACCGTTGGAGTACCAAACGAGCTCAAATGACCGAAACTTGACCGGTGGTCTACGGTGGTATACCAAGGCCACTAGACAAACCTCGGTCCATTTCGAGAAGGTTTAATACCCACACGGAAAAACGTAAAAGGGCCGCGGGGAAGATAGGAGTGCCGGATTGCAAAACGGACAACGGAAAAATGCTCGGAATCATGAGGCGAACACGTATGCAAATGCGATGCACATGATGACATGATATAAAATGCATGACATGGACAAAATGCAAAGAGGAAAAACCCAACCACGGAGGGAATATCATATCACAATGCCGAAAATGGCAAGAGTTGGAGTTACAAATATGGAAAGTTACTTCCGGGTGTTACAACACTCCACCACTACAAGAGGATCTCGCCCGAGATCTAGGACTGAAAGAACTCCGGATACTCGAGCGGAGGTGATCCTCGCGCCCTGTGTAGCTTCTCGGTCGGATGGTGTGACCACTTCACTTTCAGGAATTTGATTGACTTGTTGCGAGTCTTGCGCTCGGTTTCTTCAAGAATAGCAACGGGTGCTCATGATAAGAGAGATCTTCTTGAAGGTCAATCTCTTGAAGTTGATAGTGCGTTCAGAGTCTTGAAGCACTTGCGAAGCTGTGACACGTGAAACACATCGTGCACATTTGCAAAGTTGGATGGAAGCTCAAGTTGATAGGCGAGATCGCCTCTTTTGCCAATGATCTTGAAAGGACCCACGATCTAGGGGCAAGCTTCCCTTTGATACCGGTTTGACGAGTGCCTTTCATTGAGAGACGCGGAGGTAGACATGGTCTCCGATTTCAAAAGCCACATCACGGTGCTTATCATCATAATAGCTCTTCCGCGCGATTGCGCGGCTTTGAGATTCTCACGAATGACTTGGCACATTTCTTACGCTTCGTGATCAAGTCATTGCCAAGAAGTTGGCGTTCACTGTCTCTGCACCAATTGAGAGGAGTCGGCACTTTCGCCATAGAGAATTTCGAATGGGGCCTTGCCGAACTCGCTTGGAAGCTGTTGTTGTAGGAGAACTTCGGCATATGGAAGACAATCTTCCCACTTCATACCGAAAGAAATGACACAAGCCCCGAGCATATCTTCAAGGATTTGATTAACTCGCTCAACTTGGCCACTTGTTTGAGGATGGAAAGCTGTCTTTGAAACGAATGTTGGTGCCCATGGCCTTCTCAAAAGAATCCCAAAACTTGGAGGTAAAGATGCTGCCACGGTCAGAAGAGATCACTTGTGGAATGCCGTGCAAAGAGACAATCTCGAGGTGTATAGCTCGCCAACCGAGCTGCTGTGATAGATTCTTTGATAGGAAGAAAATGAGCCACTTTAGTAAGCTTGTCAATGACAACAAAGATAGCATCATTTCCACGCTTGGACTTTGGAAAACCAGTCACGAAGTCCATTTCAATATGATCAAACTTCCATTCTGGAATAGCAAGAGGTTGGAGGAGACCAGCTGGTCTTTGGTGTTCTGCTTTCACCCTTCTGCAGACATCACACTCATTCACGAATTGAGCAATTTCTCGCTTCATTCGAGTCCACCAATATGACTGCTTGAGGTCATGGTACATCTTCGTACTTCCAGGATGAATGGATAGAAGCGAATTGTGTGCCTCGCTCATAATGACTTTTCTCAGATCACCCTTAGGAACCACAATCCGTCCTCAAAGAAAAGAGTGTCTTTGTCATCAACTTGGAAGCACTTGTACTTGAAATGCCCTTGTCGATACCACGCTTCACCTTTTTCACCATGGTATCCGAAGTTGAGCCTCACGAATCTGATCTTCCAAAGTAGGAGAGACTATGAGGTTGGCAAGAAAGCCTTGAGGAACAACTTGAAGATTCAGCTTATGGAAAGCTTCACAGAGATCCGGTGAAAGGGCTTGAGGATTAGACATTGCGAGAAGCTTTCCTGCTCAAAGCATCTGCAATGACATTGGCCTTGCCGGAGTATATTCAATACTTGGGTTGTACTCTTGAATCATTTCGACCCATCGAGTCTGCCTCGAGGTTGAGGTTGGGCTGGGTGAAGATATACTTGAGACTCTTGTGATCGGTGAAAATGTCCACTTTCCTTCCCAACAAGAGATGTCTCCACGTTATCAATGCATGGACAACGCCGCCAACTCAAGATCGTGAGTGGGGTAGTTCTTCTCGTTGGGCTTCAATCTGGCGAGAGGTATAAGCCACAACTCTCTTCTCTTGCATTAACACAGCACCGAGACCTTGAAGAGAAGCATCACGAGAAAACTTCAAATGGCTTGGATTCATCAGAGGAGTCAAGCAGAGCTGTGACGAGTTTCTCTTTGAGGGTATTGAAAGCAACGCCACACTCGGGAGACCGGACATACTTCACATGCTTCTCGAGGAGGTTGGAAAGAGGCTTTGCAATCTTGGAGAAGTTCTCAACGAATCTTGACAATAGCTTGCAAGACCAAGAAAATCATGGAGCTTCTTGACGTTCCGAGGAGGTTCCCAATTCACAATTGCGGACACCTTCTCGGGATTAACAGCGATGCCCTTGGCGGAGATGATATGACCAAGATAAAGCACTTCATCAAGCCAAAATTCACATTTGGAGAACTTAGCATAGAATTGATACTCTCGAGCTTGTCTAGCACCAATCGCAAATGTTTGGCATGATCCTTCTTATTCTTGGAGAAGACCAAAATATCATCAAGATAGACCAAGACGAATTCATTGGTGTAGGGGTTGAAAATGAAGTTCATCATCCGAGAGAAAGTTGGAGGAGCATTGACAAGGCGAAAGACATGACAAGATATTCATAAGAACCAAAGCTTGTTCGAATCTTTGTCTTGGGAATATCTTGTTCACGAATGCTGAATCGATGATAACCCATACGAAGGTCAAGCTTGGAGAACACTGTAGCACCTTTGAGTTGCTCGAAAAGCTCATTGATGTTGGGAAGTGGATACTTGTTCTTGATTGTCTTCTTATTCAATGGACGGTAATCGACGCAAAGTCGGTCCGTGCCATCCTTCTTCCGGACAAAAGAACACCACAACCCCAAGGAGATGAACTCGGTCCGATCAAACCAGACGCTCTTGTTCATCGAGCTGCTTCTTCAATTCCTTCAGCTCATCAGGTCCAAGCTTGTATGGACGCTTGCAAGCGGGTTCGATGCGGGCTCAAGATCGATAACGAACTCAAGCGGCCGATGAGGAGGCATACCAAAGCTCTTCGGAAAGACATCTTGGTACTCACAAACGATTGGAATCGAGAGATAGCATTCAGTTCGCCCTTCTCATTGAGAGAAAACAACGAATGGTTTCATCACGAGCGGCATAGATGATCACATCATTAGAAGAGTGAGTCAATTGAATTTCCCCGGCAGCACAATCAAGCTGAGCTTTGTCTTGATAAACCATCCATTCGAGAATAAGATCAATATCCGAGTCACCGAGAACCATTGGTTTGGAAAGAAATCTATAATCGCCCATCTTGATAGAAACATCATGAACTATTGAGTTGGCTCTCATTGACTTCGCCGGAGAAATAACACCCAAAGGTTTATCCAGGTAAGACCAAGAAAATCATTCTTTGCAAAAAACGATCTTGACATGAAACAATGCGATGCACCAAGATCAAATAAGACTTTTGCAGAATATCATTAATCGAGAGATTACCCATTATCACATCGAAGATTCCTCCGCTTGAGCTGCATTCATCATATTGACCTTTGCAAACTTGGGATTATGCTTGACCACTTTGCATTCTGGAAGATTTCACAGGAGGAGGAGGCGGAAGGCGCCTCTGGTTGAAGCATTTGTTCGCATAGTGACCTTTCTGCGACATTTGTTGCAAGTCACCTCGAGAGAGCGGACGGTGGTAAGGAGCACTTGACCTTGGAGCTTGAGAATTAGACTTGTTACGATAGCTTGGGTTGGGTGGGTGGGAAGATCCACGGCCACCGAGTTCTTCTGCGATAAGGCCGACGGAACGGAGGAGGAGGAAGGTAAAACTTCTGCTGCTTAGCTGCCACTTGAGAGGAAGAAGAAGACTGAATCTGCATCCCCGATTCTCTTCTTAGAAGCCTCACATTTGAGCTGGGCAGCTTCTTGCTTGATGCCATGTTGTAGAAATCATCATACTTATCGGCTCAAAAAGCACAAGAGCTAATTGCAGATCTTCTCTCGACCACCTCTGAATTGATAGATCATATTCTTCTCATCAGGCACGTCTTGCTTAGCAAAACGAGCGAGCTTCTGGAACTGGATATTGTATTGATAGACAGACATGTTGCCCTGCTTGAGATTGCGGAACTCCTCACGCTTGCTCTCAACAACACTTTTCGGAATGTGATGAGCTCTGAAATCACGGCGGAACTCATCCCAGGTAATGACACGACCTCCTCTGGAATCTTTGTATTGCTGGTACCACTCAGCAGCTTGATCCTTGAGTTGAAACGATGCAAACTTGACAAAGTCCTCAGGTCTGACATTGCTACAATCAAAATGCTTGCAGATGTCCACTAACCAATCGTCAGCGTCTGTGGCCTCGACACAGAAACTGAAAGACTTCGGCTGATTAGCGAGGAACTGACTGAGAGTAGCAAAGTGCGGCTGATTGTTGCCTTGACCTTGATTTCCTTGATTGCCTTGCCCCTGAGTACGTTCTTGCAAGAGCTGCAAAATCATCTGAGCATTGGCATTGGTGGCTGCCATGATAGCTTGCCAGGCCTCCGGAGGCGGAGGTGGAGGTGGAGGGTTCGACTGATCCCCATCATTACGATCCGGATTCAGACGCGTTGGCGGAGCCATCCTGAAGAGGGTGACATCCGTTAGTCCTTTGATAGACAAAAGATAAGTAGAATCAACGGATAGAAATTGCAACATATAGTCTTCACAATAAACATTCGAACAAGAATGAGCGAATGAATTCAAAGTTAATCATCACACGCCCATTAAGGTGAGAAGCCACTTAGATAAAGATATGGAAACAACATCTGTCTTAGAAACAAATCGAATATCACAACTGAAAACAAAAGATTGGCTTCTAGAATGAGCGGAACAAACACATGATAGAGATTTACGCCCAAAGTGTTCGTGGTGGGGCCCACACGGACACAACGATAGCGGACGTCACGAATGACAAACAAGACGTCCCGAATCAGCATAGCCAAGGATTCTTTAAGACGCCTCGCGACCATCAGAATCGACCGTGAATGGGCGGACCACTAGACGTTGAACCCCAATCTCAAATCATACATCTATCGGAAAGAATATCCTGTAAGCTACTAGAATTCCCACCTATAAACTCCCGAAACTTTCTGGTTATGCAATCTGGTGTTGGGGATACAGGGACACAAAATATATCACCCAAACTAACAATACCTAGATCCATTTGTATCCATCCGTCAACACATAACCAAGAAATCCTCGGAAATCGTGTACCTCGACCTTCGAAAAACATCCGTTATACAAGTCATGGCAATACTCCCTTTTCGCCTCGAAGATTGGGCTATCGGGGTTATCTCACCAACAACTGCACAAAAGAGATTTCGATGTCGGCAAAACTCGGGTATTCCAGAATCGCAACGATAAAATTGTGACGACAACACCTCGGAGCTCAACTCCCCGGACACCGCCACAACCCCTAAATGTCGAGGCACCAAGAACAATGTTCTCGTCACAAAACCATCGAACGATTCCAAGATACCCACGTGATCCTAAAAATTTTTTATAGTGAAATTTGAGAAGAGAAGAGTCAAAACTCTACGTCAGGATACCTCACCAGAGCGACGAAGGGACTGGGGAGTAAAAAGAATCCTACTCTCCGATATATATAATCCTAAGACTCAAAACATTTTCCATTCTAGACTCAACAACGCCAGCAAACAATCAAGTAGGGGGGCTCCTAAGTCGGGGAAGGCTCTGATTACCAACTTGTCACGCCCCCGATGCGGCTATATCTCGCACGTGTCGAGGCATGACTTAGAGGCATAACCGCATTGAAAGCAATGTCGCAAGTGAGGTAATCTTCACACAACCCATGTAATAGATAAGGGAAAGAGATACATAGTTGGCTTACAGTCGCCACTTCACACAGTACATAAATAAACATCCATCATTCAGAGTACACTCAAGGTCCGACTACGGAACCAAAATAAAAGAAGATACCCCAAATGCTACACAAATCCCCGATTGTCCCAACTGGGCACCACTACTGATCATCAGGAAAAGACACATAGTAATGACCACGTTCCTCGTCGAACTCCCACTTGAGCTCGGTTGAGTCACCTGACCGCATCATCGGAACTGCAACTGTTTTGAAGTATCTGTGAGTCACGGGACTCAGCAATCTCACACCCCGAGATCAAGACTATTTAAGCTTATAGGAAGGACAGAGTAGTAAAGTGGAGCTGCAGCAAGCGACTAGCATATATGGTGGCTACATCGCAAAAGAGAGCGAGAAGAGGAGCAAAGCACGGTCGTGAAGCTAGTAGCGATCAAGAAGTGATCTGAACTACTTACGCCGACATAACTCCAACACCGTGTTCACTTCCGGACTCCGAGAAGAGACCATCACGGTTACACACGCGTTGATGTGTATTTTATTTGAAGTCAACTTTGGGTTTTCTACAACGGACATTAACAAATTCCCATCTGCCTCATAACCGCGGGCACGGCCAAAGATATTACCTGCAGGGTGTCCCAACTTAGCCCATTATAAGCTCTCACGGTCAACGAAGGATATTCCTTCTACCGGAAGACCCGATCAATCTGGGAATCCCGGACTACAAGACATTTCGACAGCAATAAAACAAGACCAGCAAAGCCACCCGAATGTGCCGACAAATCCCGATAGGAGCTGCACATATCTCGTTCTCGTGGCACACCGGATAAGCGAAGCGTCACAGAACCGACGTAATCCAAGTTGCCCAGGAATGGTCCCAAGACGGTGCTCTAGTTTGGACCAACACTCGGAGGAGCATTGGCCCGGGGTTTAAAATAAGATGACCCTCGGGCTCGCGAAACCCGGGGAAAAGGCTTAGGTGGCAAATGGTAAAACCAATGTTGGGCCTTTTTGGACGAGTCTTATTCAAAGCAAACTGTCAAGGGGTCCCATAAATCACCCAACCGTGTAAGGAACGAAATCAAGGAACATAACACGGTATGACGGAAACTAGGGTGGCAAGAGTGGAACAAAACACCGTGCATAAGGCCGAGCCTTCCACCCTTTACCAAGTATATAGATGTATTAATTATAGCAGATATATATTGTGATATCCCCAACAAGTAAACATGTTCCAACAAGGAACAACATCTCCATGTTCCAACAAGGAACAAACTTCAGCTTCACTGCAACTAGCAACGCTATAAGAGGGCTGAGCAAAGCGGTAACATAGCCAATCAACGGTTTGCTAGGAAAGGATGGTTAGGGCTGACATGGCAATATGGGTGGCATGATATAGCAAGTGGTAGGCATCGCAGCATAGGCATAGCAAAAGAGCGAGCAACTAGCATAGCAAAGATAGAAGTGATTTCGAGGGTATGGTCATCTTGCTCGCAATGTTCTCGAGTTGTCGAAAGCTTGATCCTCGTAAGCGTTCTCAACAGGTTCCTCGCTCACGTACTCGTCTCCGGCTCTACCCAAAGCAACAACACAAACAAAGGAACCACAATAAATCACGGTGCAATGCACAATCAACATGATGCAAAACATGACATGATATGCGAGATGTGATATGCAATGCGTATATGCGCTCCGGAAGGAGAATGATGAACCAGGCATCAACTTGGCAAACCAAGTATGCCACTGAAAGATGAGATGATTTCGGTTGAAATCGATATAAAGATCACCGGAATCGGATGCACGGTTTGGAAATGACAAGCAAAACAAGAATGGCACAAATCTGCCATTAACAGCATGATGCCACTTAGCAGGCAACAACTAATTCAGCTACTGCACCCAAACGTATCAACAAGGCACATGGAAGTGATCTACACAAGATGCTCGACAAAAGATGAGCACTGAGCTACGGCTAGTTCACATCATAACAGGTTCAAACAAGCATGGCAAAAGTGCACAAAATATCAGGCTGGACATGGCAAAAACAGCATCAGGTTGCAATGTTCAGAGCAACAAAACTACATGCTACAGGAACTTAAAATAGCAAAACATGGCACGGCATGAATCTACTCAAAGCATAGATCAAAAGTCCCTTACTGACCATAAGCCAAAAAGGATCATAAAATATAGTAACACCCATGTCAATATTGAAAGTTTCGTTAACAGATTCAGCAACATGGCATGTCAAAAACTGATAACAAGTAGGCATGTTTACAAGCTCAATGCACTCACTACAGAGCCTTAAATGATAAACTAAGCATACATACATCAATAATACATGACATAGAATACATACATGGCAAGAACAATAACATAGCATACATGGATCAACCACAACAAGCTTGGCAAAATTGAATAACCTGTAAACAATCTGCCAGGAAACATTTGGTAGCAAAAGTAGAGCTTGATTGACTCAAGCTATGGCATTCCATAATTGCAAACAAAGGCATGGGTGGATAGAGCAAGACATGCTTAACAAAACATCCTTACTGAAGTATCTCAAAATATGCATGGATCTCTCGGTATCACCAAGTTAACATGGCATCAAAATCAGCTAAAACAGGGCTGAAATCAGCAACATCAGGACACCTACTTTGCATGCTTGTGC
>JAHIAM010006991.1:0-33568 GCA_021605205.1 Aegilops longissima
GTCACAAATTTGAGTACGCACTTAAGGAAATGTGGAATCGTTTCACAACTCACGCTGCACTGGAACACCTCAGCGTAATGGTGTGTCGAGCGTCGTTCGCACTTTATTGGATATGGTGCGATCTATGATGTCTCTTACCGATTTACGCTATCATTTTGGGGATACGCTCTAGAGACAGCTACATTCACTTTAAATAGGGCACCGTCTAAATCCGTTGACACGACACCGTATGAATTATGGTTTGGAAGAAACCTAAGCTATCGTTCTAAAAGTTTGTGGATGCGATACTTATGTCAAGAAACTTGAAAGCACAAGTGCTCCCTAGGTGGTTTTGGTAATTAATGTCAACATATCTCTTGTTGGACTAACACTTTTATCTAGTATGTTTGAGATAAGTTCAACAATGGAGTGGCATGGACTAAAGGATGTGGGAACTCCTTCAAGATGCTAAGGACAAAGGTTTGGCTCAAGCTTCAAGCTCAAGACTCTTCATTTTACATTTTAGTGATCCAAGATCACATTGAGTCTATAGGAAAAGCCAATACTATCAAGGAGGGATGAGGTGTTGCTTAATGAACCTCTTGCTTCAAGTGCTTAGTGATATGCTCCAAATACCCTCAACTACTTTCCCACTTCCACATATGTCCTAAAACCTAAAGTCAAACTCATTGCCCAGATTCTTCCTATCCGGCATCACCGAGTTTGGATGTCTTACCTTGCCACAAACCCTAGGCAAATCGGTCTCACCGAGATGGGATTATAATCTCTCTGTATGTCCACTATCAAAATCGGTCTCACCGAGTTTGAGCAATCGGTACTACCGAGATTACAATGCAAACTTTCTGGTTGACTCATTATCAAAATCGGTCCCACCGAGTTTGAGTGTCAGTCAACCAGAGTTTGCTGACCAACTCTCGGTTAGCTAATTACCAAAATTGGTCTCACGAGTTTGTATGTCGGTCTTACCGAGATTACGTTATGCCTAACCCTAACCATATCGGTCCTACCGAGTTGCATTTCGGTCCCACCAAAAGCCTAACGGTCACTAGATTTGCTGAATCGGTCCGACCGAGTTTCTCAATCTGGTCCCACCGAGTTTGGCAAATTGTGTATAGCAGTTAGATTTTGTGTGGAGGCTATATACCCTCCACCTCCTCTTCATTCGTGGAGAGAGCCATCAGACTGAACCTACACTTTCAGCATCCTATTTAGAGAGAACTACCTACTCATGTGTTGAGGCCAAGATATTCCATTCCTACCATATGAATCTTGATCTCTAGCCTTCCCCAAGTTGCTTTCCTCAAACCCTCTTTCCACAGATCCAAATCCTATGAGAGAGAGTTGAGTGTTGGGGAGACTATCATTTGAAGCACAAGAGCAAGGAGTTCATCGTCAACACACCATTTGTTACTTCTTGGAGTGATGTCTCCTAGATTGGCTAGGTGTCACTTGGGAGCCTCCGACAAGATTTGTAGTTGAACCAAGGAGTTTGTAAGGGCAAGGAGATCGCCTACTTTGTGAAGATCTACCGCTAGTGAGGCAAGTCCTTCGTGGGCGGCCATGGTGGGATAGACAAGGTTGCTTCTTCATGGACCCTTCGTGGGTGGAGTCCTCGTGGACTCGCATGCGTTACCCTTCGTGGGTTGAAGTCTCCATCAACGTGGATGTACGATAGCACCACCTATCGGAACCATGACAAAAACATTCGTGTCTCCAATTGCGTTTGAATCCTCCAAACCCTTCCCTTTACTTTCTTGAAAGTTGCATGCTTTATTTTCCGCTGCTCATATACTCTTTGCATGCTTGCTTGTTATGTATTGAAAAAGTTAAACTTGTGCCTAAACTCCACTTAAACTTTAATAAGGTTAAAAACTGCAACTTTGGTACTTAGTGTCTAATCCCCCCCTCTCTAGACACCTCTTCTCAAGATCCTACAAGTGGTATCAGAGCATTGGTCTCCATTGCCTTGGTTTAATCACCATTGGAGGAAGATGGATGAGTCTACTTTGGGGAGTCTTAGTCATAGAGTGCCTATTCTTGATGGAGAGTATTTTCATGAGTGGAAAAATGAGATGCTTGTAATTTTCAATCAATATCATTTGAACAAGTACATTGCTAGCCCTTGTGCACCTCATGTTGATCCTATGCATCCTACCCTTGATGAATCTATTGACATGACTAGGAATCTTAGAACTGTTAATCTTATCACTAGAGGCTTGCCTAGAAACTTAATTAGAATCCTGCCTACTCTTGAGTGTGCCTACACTATATGGAAATTTCTTGAGGCGCTTTCCAAATTATTCCTTGAAAAATCTAGATGAAATTCTCTATAACTCTATTGCTTTGAGTAAAATGAATACTAGTGATCCTATGTTTGGTGATCGTCTATTTGAACTTACAGACCTTATGCGTGCCAAAGGAGATGTTGGAATTATTAGTGATATTATTTCCGAAGCTATAAGAATTCATAAGCAAGATCATTGTCAAACTCACTCTAACGAATTACCCTCTTTACAATTTGATCCTCCACATGACGATGTTGAACATGGATACTATGATGAGGATGATGATAGTGACTTCGATGTTGATGATGCAATGAGATATTTTGGTCTTATGGCAAATCTTCGGGGATATGTGTCAGGAGGAAAGGAATGGGTTCTTGACAGTGGATGTACCGATCACATGACCGAAGATAAAGACATGTTTCGTGAGCTTGCTGAAAATGATGGTCCTCGAAAGTTTGTCACTTTCGGTGACAACTCAAAGGGTAAGGTGGTTGGCCTCGATAAGGTGGCCATCTCACATGATAGCTCCATTCAGAATGTCATGCTCGTTGAATCTCTTGGCTACAACTACTTTTAGTATCTAGACTTGCTGATTTCGGATTCAATGTCCTATTCTTGAAATTGATTGCCAAGTGTTTCGTCGAGACAATCATAAAATGGTCTTTACGGTATCGTGAGGTGATCTATACATTGTTGATTTCACTAAAAGGCTCAACCTAAAACTTGCTTCATTGCTAAATCCTCAAAAGGTTGGTTATGGCATAGGCGATTAGGTCACGTTGGCATGAGAAACCTTGACAAGCTTATTAAAGGGAATCATATCCTTGGAGTTAATGATGTCATATTTGATAAGGATAGACTTTGCATGCTTGTCAAGCGGGTAAACAGTTGGGAGGAAGGCATCCGTGAAGAACATCATGACCACAAAGAGGCCACTCGAGCTACTTCACATGGATCTCTTTGGTCCCAACTCCTACAAGAGTCTCGGTGGAAATTCTTTTGGGTTAGTTATAGTTGATGATTTTCAAGATTTACGTGGGTGTTCTTTTCGATGATAAATCGCAGGTCCAAAAGATCTTCAAAAACTTAGCTAGAAAGGCCCAAAATCAATTTGAAGTGAAGATCAAGAAGGTTCGGCGACAATGGAGCGGAGTTCAAGAATGCAAATGTGGACACCTTTCTTGACGAAGAAGGGATTTCACACGAGTTCTCGACTACGTACACACCTCAACAAAATGGAGTTGTTGAGAGGAAGATTTGGGCGCTCATCGAAATGGCGAAACGATGCTTGATGAGTACAAGGCGAAAGCACTTTTGGCGAAGCGGTTGAGACACTTGTCATGCAACAAATCGCTTGTATCTTCACAAGCTACTCGGCAAGGCGGCATCTGAGCTCCTCACGGTAACAAACCCCAAGTTGGATACTTTGAGTATTCGGCTCAAAGTGCTACATTCTTGATAAGCATCGTCGTTCTAAATTTGCTCCTAAGTCTCATGAAGGTTTCCTAATAGGTTATGGCTCAAACTCTCACACTTACGGTGTCTACAAAAATTTCACCGAAAGGTTGAAGGGCGGTAGATGTGAAGTTTGATGAATCTAACGACTTGCAAATAGAGCAACTGCCAATTGATGTAGGAGACAAAGATCCTTGAAGCAATCCAAGAGTTGTCTATTGGCAAGGTTTGTCCAACGGAGGTGAAGGAGAGTACCTCGTCCGTCCAAGTGGAAGCTTCTACTTCACGACTAGGTGAACCAAGAGTTGATACGGAAGCATCCACAAGTGGGACACACCAAGATGAAGAAAAGCGAGGAAGTGCATCAAGATGAGCGTCAACGACCTCCTTCTCCACCACGACAAAGAAGACGACAACGCCAACAATGAAGAAGGCCAAGAAGAAGAACAAGATGAAGAAGATGTTCAACGAAGACCCAAGCAAAAGCTTTCACGAGTTCGAGCAAGAATTGCTAAAGACCATCCCGTCGAGCAAATCTACAATGATATTCAAACCGGGAGAATCACTCGCTCTAAAACTCGTTTAGCTAACTTTTGTGAAAACTATTCTTTCATATCTAGCGTTGAACCTATGAAGGTTGAAGAAGCATTGGAAGATCCGGATTGGATAAATGCTATGCATGAAGAGCTACACAACTTTGAGAGGAATCAAGTTTGGACATTGGTTGAGAAGCCCGACAAACCACAACATCATCGGTACCAAATGGGCGTTTAGCAACAAGCAAGATGAAGATGGACAAGTAGTTCGCAACAAAGCATCTAAATCGCCCAAGGCTACACACAAGTCGAAGGTATGGACTATGGTGATACTTATGCTCCCATTGCTAGACTTGAGTCCATTACATCTTACTTGCCTGCTAATCATCATGATATCACCTTGTACCAAATGGACATTAAAAGTGCTTTTCTAAATGGTGAAATAGAGGAGAAGTTTATGTTAAAACCTCCGGCTTTGTCAATCCTAAGAAACCCAATCATGTTTACAAACTTCACAAAGCTCTTTATGGTCTTAAACAAGCTCCTAGAGCATGGTATAAATGCTTGACCAAGTTTCTTCTTGAAAAAGGCTTTGAAATTGGGAAAATTGATTCCACACTTTTTACTAAAAGGGTTAATGGAGAATTATTTGTGTGCCAAATCTATGTTGATGATATTATATTTGGTTCAACTAACCCTCATTTTAGTGAAAAGTTTGGGAAGCTAATGTCGGAGAAGTTTGAGATGTCTATGATGAGTGAACTCAAATTCTTTCTTAGGTTGCAAATCAAAAACTAAGGAAGGTACTTTGTTCTCAAACGAAGTACACCAAGGACTTATTCAAGAAGTTCAATATGCAAGAATGCAAAGGTATGACCACACCCATGCCTACTAGTGGACATCTTGACTTAACCAAAGATGATGAACGAGTTGATCAAAGGTTTATCGCTCTATGATTGGTTCATTGTTATATCTATGTGCTTCACGTCCGATATCATGCTAAGTGTGTGCATGTGTGCACGATATCAAGCTGCTCTAAAGAATGTCACCTTAAGGCCGTGAAAAGGATAGTGAGATACTTAATCCATACACAAAATTTTGATTTGGTATCCTAAGAGGCCTCTTTCGATCTTGTTGGCTACTCCGACTCGGACTATGCGGTGACAAGGTTGATAGAAAGTCCACTTGGTACTTGCCAATTTCTTGGTAGATCTCTTGTGTCTTGGTCCTCCAAGAAACAAAACTCATATCATCCTTTGCCGAAGCGAAATACATTGCCGCGGTTCATGTTGTGCTCAATTACTTTGGATGATCCAAACTCTTAAAGACTATGGGATATATGTGAAACATGTTCCATTGCTTTGTGACAATGAAAGCGCTATCAAAATTGGTCATAATCCCATACAATTCTCGAACTAAGCATATTGAAGTTCGTCATCATTTCATTCGAGATCATGTTGCTAAGGGTGACATTGATCTTAAGCATGTTACACCGGAAAACACTTAGCGGATATATTCACTAAACCTCTTGATGAGAAAGTGTTTTGCAGGTTAAGAGGAGAATTGAACATCATTGATGCTTCAAACTTGGAGTAGAAACTCCATTGGATACATGCAAGACATGAGCTTATGCCTAATCCTTGATATCTCTTATGATGGAAATCTTATGTCTTGGATATATTTGTATCTTGCATGTTATCTAACCCATGTAGGTACTTGGTTGAATCAAATTCCATGAGGTTGTAACATACTCATATCTTGAGCAATCTCTACATCACCAAGTCTCTACACAGGTGGTTGAAGCCAAGGAAGCACAAAACCATTTAAACATATCCTTTGACAAATTCTATGTTGAGCTTCATGATTGCCATTGTTGGATACACAAGTGCTCTTCCTTGCAGAACTAAACCATGTAGGTAGATGGACTCAAATTCCAAGTGGTGCTCCAAATTCTTGATGAGCTACATCAACCTTGAGCAACCCACACAAGTTCAACTACATGGACAACACCACCAACCAAGGTATGTTATTCCATCTTAGAAGCTTTACTCCAAGTCATGAGTTAAAGCAACTGACAAGATGTGAAAATCAAGATGCTTAAGCGAAAAGGCAACCCCATTTTGAGCTTAAACGATGAGTATGACCTATGATCAAGTGATCTCACTTGACTCCTAAGTCAATATACTCTAACATAGGTGACTTTGTCGCCGACCATCTCTAGATGAAGTTCTCTTGTGTTCTTTTCTGAGTTTTGCATTTGTCTCATGCATATGTGTTTCCCCTTTCAAAAAAAACTTCATCTAGATTTCTTTCTATTTGCTCGCATTTTCGCATTCCAATTCATTGCATATCATTCAATAAATTCCTTGCAAATCTTTGTGAGATCTTATTAGTCAAGTGAGCTGAGGTGACAAGTGTTTTCTCTGCGATGAACTTCGTTTACCGATTTGTTATTTTCGGTCCAATCGAAAACTTTCGTACCACGAAGCATACCACTCGGTGCCACCGATTTCACAGGAAAAATAGTTTGCCACTTATTACGTGTTTCTTTTGATCCAGCTCCACTCAATGAATCTTGTCCTCTACAAGCATCACATTTTATCATTGCTTTGGTTTGTGACTCAAGGATCAAACCCATTCACGACAAATTCAGCGGAGAGAGAGCTCAATTTTTTATCAAGCCCTTCTTGGAAATTGATGTCAAAGGGAGAGAGATCACATCAAAGCTTATCAATTAAAGAGATCACATCGGAGAAGGAGAGAGATCCCGGGGGAGAGAAGATCTCTCAGGGAGAGAATACTAGATAAAGTATTTCTCAAGGATCCCAGATGCTTGGTGTTCAAGAGGAGATGCACATGTCTTCTTGAGGAAAGACATGTTCATATGTGCTTATCTGCATTAGCTTGAATTAGCTCTATTCATTTATATATTTCAGCTCGATTTTCATTCCTATCTTCTCCATTATCCCATGCTAGATTCAGGGGAGCAAGACATCTAAGGAAAGAAATCATCTAAATTCATTGCATATCTTTACTCTTGGGGACATGTCTAATCCAATGTAGTACTTAGTACTCACTCTCTACATGTCATCCAGTCTTGGTATTCTTGTGGTTTCTTTTGTTTGCTCTGGCTAGTAGGTGCATCTGTGTTATCTAACCTTGTTTACATGAGTTCATTCATCCTAAGCCAACTCAAGACTACAAGGTAAGTATATGCATCACAATCATGTATGAGGAATTCTTGTTGATGTACATCTGTTTGCAAGAAGGACTCATGGGCATGAAGGTATTCTCTTTAATACTCTTTGCTCGATGCATATGGCCAAGATACATGTAACAAATTGTGCTCTATCATGGTTATGCTATCCATGCTTCTATATTCCATATTCACATGATTGCATACATGTAGGGGAGCCTATACTGTTACATGTCTTTCAAAGCTTTACTTGCTATTCTTTATATCTTTATCTAAAGCTTTGATGTATGTTGTCATCAATTACCAAAGGGGGAGATTGAAAGCACAAGTGCTCCTAGGTGGTTTGGTAATTAATGTCAACATATCTCTTGTTGGACTAACACTTTTATCTAGTATGTTTCACATAAGTTCAACAATGGAGTGGCATGGACTAAAGGATGTGGGTACTCCTTCAAGATGCTAAGGACAAGGTTTGGCTCAAGCTTCAAGCTCAAGACTCTTCATTTTACATTTAGTGATCCAAGATCACATTGAGTCTATAGGAAAAGCCAATACTATCAAGGAGGGATGAGGTGTTGTAATGAACCTCTTGCTTCAAGTGCTTAGTGATATGCTCCAAATACCCTCAACTTTTCCCACTTCCACATATGTCCTAAAACTTAAAGTCAAACTCATTGCTGATTCTTCCTATCCAGTCATGAGTTTGGATGTCTTATAGCACCACAAACCCTAGGCAAATCGGTCCCACCGATAGGGATCTCGGTCTCACGAGATGGGATTAATCTCTCTGTGTATGTCCACTATAAAATCGGTCTCACGAGTTTGAGCAATCGGTACTACCGATATTACAATGCAAACTTTCTGGTTGACTCATTATCAAAATCGGTCCCACCGAGTTTGAGTAATCAGTCAACAGAGTTTTTCGACCAACTCTCTGGTTAGCTAATTACCAAAATCGGTCTCACCGAGTTTATGTCAGTCTCACGAGATTACGTTATGCCTAACCCTAACCATATCGGTCCCACCGAGTTGCATTTCAGTCCCAAAGAAATTCTATGATCACTAGTTTTTGAATGGTCAGGCCGAGTTTCTCAATCGGTCCCACGAGAGTTGTAAATGTGTAACAGTTGATTTTGTGTGGAGGCTATATATACCCCTCCACCTCCTCTTCATTCGTGGAGAGAGCCATCAGACTAAACCTACACTTTGACATCCTATTTAGAGAAGAACTACCTCATGTGTTGAGGCCAAGATATTCCATTCCTACCATATGAATCTTGATCTCTTCCCCAAGTTGCTTTCCTCAAACCCTCTTTCCACTAGATCCAAATCCTATGAGAGAGAGTTGAGTGTTGGGGAGACTATCATTTGAAGCACAAGAGCAAGGAGTTCATTGTCAACACATTTGTTACTTCTTGGAGAGTGGTGTCTCCTAGATTGGCTAGGTGTCACTTGGGAGCCTCAGGCAAGATTGTGGAGTTGAACCAAGGAGTTTGTAAGGGCAAGGAGATCGCCTACTTCGTGAAGATCTACCGCTAGTGAGGCAAGTCCTTCGTGGGCGGACCATGGTGGGATAGACAAGGTTGCTTCTTGTGGACCCTTCGTGGGTGGAGCCCTCAGTGGACTCGGCATAATCGTTACCCTTCATGGGTTGAAGTCTCCATCAAGCGTGGATGTCACGATAGCACCACCTCCAGAACTGAAAAACATCCGTCTCCACTTGCGTTTGAATCCTCCAAACCCTTCCCTTTACTTTCTTGCAAGTTGCATGCTTTACTTTCATTGCTCATATACTCTTTGCATGCTTGCTTGTTATGTATTGAAAAAGTTAAACTTGTGCCTAAACTCACATAAACTTTAATAAGGTTAAAACTGCAACTTTGGTACTTGTGTCTAATCCCCCCCCTCTAGACACCTCTTCTCAAGATCCTACAAAACTTCAACTTTGGCTCGAACCCAAGTCGGAAAATGTGTCTTCATAGGATACCTAAGGAAACCATTGGGTATACCTTCTTAAGATCCGAAGGCAAGATATTTGTTGCCAAACAGGTCCTTTTAAGAAAGAGTTTCTCTCGAAAGAATTAAGTAGAAAGAGAAGCTTGATGAAGTACCTCTTGAAGCGAGAAATGGCGCCTTTCGGGAAGATGTTCTGTGGTGCACCTGCAAACAGAGAGGAGGTTAATGAGGATGATCAAGATACTTGGATCAAGCTCCTACTAAACTTGAAGGTCCACAAGGACACGTTCCGCACCGAGTGGTGCGCAACCAACTGTCTTAAATCATGTTGTTGAACAACGGTGAACCTTGAACTATGAAGAATCGATGGCGGGCCAGATTCCAACAAATGGCTTGAAGCCATGCAATCCGAGATAGGATACATGTATGAAAACAAAGTATGGACTTTGTGAGACTTGCCCGATGATGAGCAATAGAAAACAAATGGATCTTTAAGAAGAAGAGCCAGACGCAGATAGTAATGTTACCATATATAAAGCTCGACTTGTCGCTAAGTTATCGACAAGTTCAAGGAATGAACTACGATGAGACTTTCTCTCCGTGGTGACTGAAGTCCGTCCGAATCATGTTAGCAATTGCATACTATGATTATGAGATATATGGCAAATGGGCGTCAAAGCGGCATTCATACTGGCCATCTTAAGGAAGCTGTATGATGCAGCGGAAGGTTTGTGACCACGAGAATGCTAACAAGGTATGCAAGATCTAGCGATCCATTTATGGGCTGGTGCATGCATCTCGAGTTGGAACATTACGCTTTGATGAGATGATCAAAGCGTTTGGGTTTCACAGACTTGGAGAAGCTGCATTTACAAGAAAGTGAGTGGGAGCTCATGGCATTTCTCATATTATATGAGATAACATACTTTTGATGGGAAATGATATAGAACTTTTGAGACTGACATTAAGGCCTACTTGAATAAGTGTTTTCAATGAAGGACCTTGGAGAAGGTGCTTACATATTAGGCATCAAGATCTATAGGGATAGATCGAGGCGCCTCATAGGTCTTCACGCACATACCTTGATAAGATATTGAAGAAGTTCAATATGGATCAGTCAAGAAAGGGTTCTTGCATGTTGCAAGGTGTGAGATTGAGCTCGGCTCAATGCCCGACCACGGCGAGAAGATAAAGAAGAGATGAGTGTCATCCCCTACCTCACCATAGGGTCTATTATGTGGCATGTTGTGTACGGACCTGATGTTGCCGTAAGTTTGGTAGGAAGGTACCAAGTAATCCGACAAGGAACAACGGACAGACGATCAAGAACATCCTAAAGTACGAAAAGGACTAAGGATATGTTTCTCGTTTATGGAGGTGACGAAGAGTACGTAAAGAGGGTTGCATGACCTTTAGCGACCACTGGATCTGGATGACTCTAAGTCACAGGACGGATATGTGTATATTTGAATGGTGGGGGCGATGGTGAGTGCGATTTGCAAGCAAAGCGTCGTGGCGGGATCTACATGAAGCGAGTACATGGCAGCCTCGGGAGGCGCATGAAGCAATATGGGTGAAGGTTCATCACCGACCTAGAGTCATACCCAATGCGTGGGGCCGATCGCACTCTTACGTGACAACACTGGAGCTATTGCACTTGCCAGGAGCAGGTTTCACAAGAAGACCGAGGCATCAAGCGTCGCTTCAACTCCATACGTGAAAATGTTCAAGATGGAGACATAGATATTTGTAAAGTACATACGGATGCAGATAGCAGATCCGTTGACTAAACCTCTCCCTAGAGCAAAACATGATCAACACCGGCGCTATGGGTGTTCGATTCATCACAATGTAACTAGAATATTGACTCTAGTGCAAGTGGGAAGTGTTGGAAATATGCCCTAGAGGCAATAATAAAATGGTTATTATTATTTTCTTTGTTCATGATAATGCATTATTCATGCTATAAGCGTGTTATCAGGAAATTGTAATACGTGTGAATACATAGACCACAACATGTCCTAGTAAGCCTCTAGTTGACTAGCTCGTTGATCAGCAGATAGTCATGGTTTCTGACTATGGACATTGGATGTCATTGATAACGGGATCACATCATTAGGAGAATGATGTGATGGACAAACAATCCTAAGCATAGCTCAAAGATCGTGTGATTCGTTTAGCTAGAGCTTTTCCAAGTGTCAAGTATCATTTCCTTAGACCATGAGACAATGGAGACTTTGCATGAAAGTGCTTTTGGGTGACTATAAAAATACCCTAAGGTACATCTGGAGAAAGTGTCATTGGGTTGTACGAATCGAGGCTGAGGTTTGTCACTCCGTTATGGCGGAGGTATCTGGGCCCACTCGGTAATGCATCATCATAATGGCTCAATGTGACCAAGTGTGCAGTCCTTTGGATCATACATTCTGAGTCGAGTAAAGTGACTCGATAGCGAGATTAAGCGAGGTATTGGGATATGACGATCGAGTCTCGGGCGATAACGTCCGATTGACAAAGGAATTGTATCACGGGATTGATTGAATCCTCGACATCATGGTTCATCCGATGAGATCATCGAGGAGCATGTAAGACCAACATGGTATCCAGATCCCGCTGTTGGTTATTGGCCAGGGGCGTCTGGTCATATCACGCATCTCCCGAACGTAGGATCTACACACAAGGTTCGGTGGCGCTAGGGTTATTGGAAGACTTGTATGTGATTACGAATGTGTTGAGTCCGGATAAGATCCGGACGTCATGAGGAGTTCGGAATGGTCGGAGGTGAAGATTTATATGGGAAGTTGTCATACGGTCACGGAAGATTGAGGCATATCGATTGTTCAAGGGCCCTGGGAGGGTTCGAGGTCCACGGGAGGCCACCTCTCGGAGGGCCTCATGGGCGTGGTGGGCGGGAACCAGCCTGGAGGGCTGGGCATCCCCTTGGGCCCATGCGCCTAGGGTTGAAACCCTGGGGGGCGCCCTTGCAGGGGTAAGCCCCTTCCAGCCGGCCACTCCCTCTAGATCTCATCTGGGGGGCGCCCCTTTCCTTCCCCTATAAATAGAGGGGTGAGGGAGGCTGCACACAACATCCAAGCGACCCCTCCCTCCCAACACCTCTCCTCCTCCGTTAGAGCTTGGCGAAGCCTGCGGGAATCCGCCTCTCCACCACCACGCAGCGTCGTCTTTCTTGCTGGAGCTCTTCCTCAACCTCTCCTCCACCTTCTTTGGATCAAGGCGCGGGAGGCGTCTCCGCTCCGTGCGTGTGTTGAGCAGCGGAGTGTCTGCATTCATCACTAGGATCATCGGTGATTTGGATCACGGCAGATCGTCCCTCAATCCCGTTCTCTTGAGCGCTTAGCTCATGATCTACAAAGGTATGTAGATGCACTCATCTCTCGTTGCTAGATGAACTCATAGATAGATCTTGGTGAAACCGTAGAAATTTTTATTTTTGCAAGCGTTCCCCAACGGTAAATGTGTCTTGAAGAAAAGTTGACATGTATTGATTCGAAAAGAAACCGATGAAAACAATAAAATAAAAATAAAATGAATTAAACCCAATAAAATGCATAAAGAAAAACAAAAGAAAATGATAAACCCGATGACCAATTTAAAATAATGAAAAATAGAAACCCGAGGAAACTAAGAAAAATCACAAATAAAACCACGAAAGAAATAAAAAACAAAAGATTACAAATAAAAAAAGCAAAAATACCAATGAGAACCAAGAAAAGAAACAAATAAAGATGAAGAAAAGCGAGAAATAGTGGAAGTCAAATTGAGGCGAAAACCTATGAAAAAGCAAACAAAGCAGAACAACCAAAAAGAGGCTATCGTCGCCCTTCAGGCGACTCAGTGGGATCTGGATCCCTGCTTGCAGAAGTCCCTCCTTCCTCTCTCTCCTCCGCCCAGCGATAGCAGGTGGCCAGTGTGAGGTCTTCCTCTTACTGCGCCCGTGGGGGCGGTCTTGGAGCCCATGGCGTGGTGCCTGGCCGATCGCTGTGTGAGGCTGCCCGTGTGTGTGGCCAGCTACTCGGCGAAGGCGATCTGGCTGGCCTGACGGGTGCCTCCGGTGTGTGTGTGTTATCTCGGCCAAGGCGATGGTGGGGTCGGCCGGCTCGCCTCGGCGGCGTGGCGTTGTTGGCCCGGCGGGTCTGGCGACACCATTTGACCTCGGATCGGCGATGGCGGCATGGAGCACTGTGGTTGGTCGGCACCATCGGGTTGTGCCCTCCGGACGAATCGATCGTGGCGGTGCGGCTTCTTCGATGTCTGGCCTCGGATCGTGACCGTGCACCTGTCGTGATGAGTTCTTGGCGGATCCGGGTGAAAACCTTGTGCTCGGCTTGATGCCATGACCGGCGTTGGTGGCACCTTTTGTGTCATTTCCTTCTTGAAGGCATCGCCGTGGAGAAGCTCTAGACCTCTATCCGCTACCTGGGAAACCTAGATCAATTGATCGGATAGCGGTGGCCTTATTGGTGTCGTTTCTCCTTGGGGCGTCATTCTTGGGCGTATCACGGGATCGAGGACCAGCGGGTGCCTTTTGGTGGAGCGGTGCTTCATCCTTCACATTGATGGCGGATCTGGCGGCGTGGTGCGATGGAGACTCGGCGCTTTGTCGTGATGATGGACTTCAGCGAGGAGGAGGTAGTTGTCTGGCGTCAAGGTGGCGTCGATGACGGAGTGACGACAAGGTAAAGCCTCAATATCTGCTCTGACGGACCCGTGGAAGATGGCGGCGGCGTCACATGTGAGTCGTCGGACGGTTTATGCCCCGGACCGATGTGTGGCTCGTTGGGGCCGGCTTTTGATGATAGGATAGGATTAGGTGAGTAGTGCGGGTATGTGGCCCGGTAGCACCCTGCATCATTTAGATAGGAGTAGTGGCATATGTTGCCAGATGGCGATTCGGTCGTATTGTTGTAATACTTTGTGAGTCATCGAGAATAATCGATAAAGTGGCGTGTCATCTGGATCGAGGAAGAATCCTCCTCCAAAAAAAAAGCAAACTCACTCGATAGAACGAACCCTGGGACGAACAGAAAAGCAGGCGAATACTGGTCGGCCCAGTATTCCCAGTGTGCATGGGCGGAATCTTCAGGCGAGACGGAAGAAACACTTGGGAGCTCCTACTCGCCGCTTATTGCGGCAAAGAGTCGACGCTTCGCATAGGTAGGTTTCGCCTGGGCCGGCCCATTTTCCGTTGGCGAGGTGAAAAAATGCTAAAAAGCAAACTCGAACCCTGGGACGAACAGAAAAGTAGGCGAATACTGATCGGCCCAGTAGCTTACAGTGTGCATGGGCGGAATCTTCAGGCGAGACGGAAGAAACACTTGGGAGCTCCTACTCACCGCTTATTGCGGCAAAGAGTCGACGCTTCGCATAGGTAGGTTTCGCCTGGGCCGGCCCATTTTCCCTTGGCGAGGTGAAAAAATGCTAAAAAAGCTGAGCGAGCTGAGGATTCAAACCCCTGACTACGTAGTCAGCTGGAGTAGCTGTTCCGCTGCGCCAAAATTACCTCCTGTGCTACTTTTGCAGCGCAATAATTAAAGAAACAAACGACAGTGGCAAAAACTGAACATTCACAAAAAATAATCTTCAAATTTGACCTGTCAATTTTATTTCTCATGAAAATTTTCCAAAAACTAAAGTGTAGGTGAACAAGGTCGCTTGCTAACTATAGCTCCTGGGTGTCTATGTCTCAATGGGAGCTTGTCCTGTACGAACTATAATCAACAGCAGATGTAAACTTTTTTGAAAGTTTGAACTTGATTTCTTTTTTGAAAAAGGTAATTATATTTTGAAACACAAACATTTTTAAAATTGTGAACTTGACAACACTTTTTCAAAGTATGATACTTTTCGAAGCACAACCATTTTCTGAATTTGTGAACAAATTTGGAAAACTGGAACATTTTATAATTCGAACATTTTCTGAATTTATGAAATATGTTCGTGTCTCCTAGTGAACACAATTTGAAAGTGAGAACATTTTTCGAAATTATGAAGAATTTTAGAAAAGATGCAAAAAAATTCTGAAAATCAGGAACAAAAATTGAAAATGGCAACACTTTTCGAAGATATGATACTTTTTCAAAGCACGAACATTTTTCTGAATTTGTGAACAAATTTGGAAAACTGGAACATTTTATAGTTCCAAACATTTTTGAATTTGAGAAATATGTCCGTGTTTCCTTGTGAACAAAATTTGAAAGTGGGAACATTTTTGAAATTATGAAGAATTTTAGCGAAGATGCAAACATTTTCTGAAATTCAGGAACAAAAATTGAAAATGATAACACTTTTCGTATATATGATACTTTTCCAAAGCAAGAACATTTTTCTGAATTTGTCAACAAATTTGGAAAACTGGAACATTTATAACTCAAACATTTTTGAATTTACGAAATATGTTCCTGTTTCCTCATGAACAAAATTTGAAAGTGGGAACATTTAAAAAATATCGGCAACATGAATTTTTTTTAAAATTTGTGAACAAAATCTTGAAGGTGAGAACTTTTATTTTGAATGTACAAACCAAGTTTCAAAACATGAACATTTTAACAAATTGTGAACTAATTTTGACAGTGGGAACATTTTCTGACAGTGAAATAACCGGAAAACTGAAACAGGAAAAAAGAAAAAAAAACAGAAAATTGGAACAGGGAAAAAGAAAAAAAAAGGAAAAGAAAAAAGAAACAGAAAAATAAAATAAAAATCCGGTTCAGGAATCTGCTAGAAGGTTCCCCAAACCGGAAAAACCGACTGGAACCTTCCAGAATGTTCCTAAAACCGGGATCGTTGTAAAGCATGTGGCGCTTTTAACTGGGCCGGCCCGTCACAGTCGATGCATGCGGCGCCCGACAACTTGACGCAAAATGCGTCAAATAGGAAAATCGAAACACTTGCCCCAAGAGAGATAGTCCCCGCGCGAATAGGAATTGGCGGAAGAAAAATACCAACATACATATAGTTCTGGGCCTTTGCCGTGGTTATCGTGCTAGGGCTGCATAACCGCTCAAGTTTGGTTTGTCCCAAAAATATATGATCCATATTTAGTTTCCTAAAAAACCAAGTTTAATTTCTGCTTTTAAATATATTTGCAAACAGGATTCCATAGAAAACATCTAAAATTTATATAACAGATTTAAGAAATAATACTAAAAATGTTTTAGAAAATATCCCTCATTTCAAATAAAATGTCCATGGAACAGCTAAAACTTGTTTCAACAGCTGAAATGTTTAGTACTCCCTCATACTAAATATTTGTCTTTCTAGAGATTTCAACAAGTGACTACAGAGAGAAAATGAGTGAATCTACACTCTAAAATATGTCTATATACATCCATATGTGATAGTCCATTTGAGATCTCTAAAAGACAAATATTTAAAACGAATAGTACATGTGAAATAAATTGTTCATGCAAATTCTAATTATTATGCAGGATAAAAGAAGTAGCATACCATCTATGAAACAAAGTTCACGTTATGTCATATGAAATAATCATACAACTTTTAAATAAATTTCATGGTAAACATTTTTAGATTGATTTTTTATGTTGCACCATCTATGAAATAAATCATGTATGTCAAATAACCGAATTACGAATGTCAATAAAATGACCATGCAACTTCTAAAAGTTGTATTCCACATAGAAAAAATTATTTGCAATATTGTCTAGCACTAATTAAAGTTTATTAATTTATGACAAACAAGTTCGTATAAGTGATTCAAAAATGTTTTGCTCCAGAACAAACATGTAAAACTCTTTTGTGTTTCCGAAACAACATAAGTCATGAAAGTGAAAAGACAAAATGAAAACCAAAAATAAAGAGAAACGGCAAGAATGAAACGGACATGGAAAGCTAACTGGCCAGTCCAATGGTTTATTTTTGTGAGAACAACGACCTAACTTTAATAATTAAGAGGATGCATCACCTAATTCGAAGAAACCAAAACAAAGTTGACGAGAAATACATTTTAAACTCTTGAGTTGTATCACAACACTCCATAGTCACCATCTCTTACTTCAATCACATCTCGATGTTCCTTAGAACCAATCAGTACAAATCTTAGACCATTGGTGCACCGTGACTAGAATGTTCATGAATTTTGGCACTGTTTATAACTTTATATTTCTTCCTTACGTAACGTGATGTTTTTGTACTCTAAACCATGAAAATAACTTATAAGAAAAAGAAACCATTGAATGTTTCTAAAGTACTCCCTCTCATCATAATATAAGATGTTTTTGACACTACACTAGTGCTAGAAAATGTCTTACATTATGGAACAGAACCAAAACAGATAATTAACACATATACTATGAAAGAACATATAAATCTCTTCTATGTATTTTATCTAATTTAACAAATAAGTTTAATAAATCTTCATGTACGTCAAGTGTTTTCTAAATGTACCTATATATGAAATATATCCATATTGTCAAAAGAAATATCATGATGTGAAAATTTATATTATGGGAAAAAATATTCTATAGATGAAAATATATAAGTCATGATGTGAAGATTTTCATTTTCAAAATAAATATTTTTTAGTTTCAAAAATATCTTTACCAAATAAGGGAAAATCATTATTATTAGTAAAATTAGAGTAAATAGCATAAAACTACCACTTTTAGTGCTATGGTTCCAAAAACCACCACTTTTTGTTTGTGACTACCTACCACTTTTCTCGGCTGTCTCGGAAAACCCAAATCGCTTGTTGCTAGCGTTTTGATCCGTTTCAACGGTCCGAACCCCTTTGTCGAGTCCGCGTCGGCGCCCAGCGTGTGGCGAGGCAGTTAACCGTTACTCGGACCGTGATGAAGTCATATACCGGGGTAGGGTCATAGACCTGCCCAAAGGTACCCTCCACAAGGACATTCACAAGAAAGCAGCCTTCCGATCGACTGGTAGGCTTCCACTCGGCAATTCAAAGACACTTTCGACTATGAAGACTCACTCGACCACCAAGAGTCCAAGAGCCACTCGGTGTCTAAGATGCAATAGTTAAATAGTCTTTATGACCTTAATGACACTTTATGTAAGCGTTACTAGTAGCCTAAAGCTTCTTTACCTTAAACCCTCTACTCACGTGGGTGGCTGGGTCTGGCGCACTCTATATAAGCCACCCCCTCCACGGTGAGAAGGTTCGCACCCTAACACATACTGTGAATAATCCGATTCGACCGCCTCGGGGCTCCGGCGTAGGGCTGTTACTTCTCTCGAGAAGGGCCTGAACTCGTAAATCCCTTGCGTATACAACTACTCCATAGCTAGGATCTTGCCTCTCCATACCTACCCCTATTCTCTTGTCGGACTTAGAACCACGACGGTTGGCGCCCGTGGGCGGTGTTCTGGTTGTTGGAGAAGTTGGGATTCTCTCGATCTCGGCATCATGGTTTGGTGGAGTTACAGTCGTACGAATCCGTCTCGGATGCGCTCACGTTAAATCGCCCGGCGACTGCTTAACCGGGAAGCTCCGCTCGGCGTGGGCCGCTCCCCATCCGCGGCGCACTTGCAGCGTGTGTCCCGTGGCGTCCTCCTGCGGCAATTATCGACCGTATGGGTCGGCTGCGTATCTTCACTCCCGATCTCCACGGCGCAAAGCGTTCCGTCCGATCGAGCTTCGGTGGGTGAGGCATCACGGTGGCCTTGATCGGCCACCCCCAAGTCGGCGGTCGAGCCCGGCCGAATCTCTCTGGCACCGACGCATCGTGGCTCCGTGAACCGGCGTCGAATCGATAGCGATGACCAGCGGCGAGAGGTTACGATGGTCGATGGACCGCGGTCCCCCGATTCACCGCACCGCGAAGGTGGCGGTGGAAGCGATCCGGTGCAAGCCCACGAAGAGTACTTGCGAGCCCTCGCCGCTCGAGAGGGAGGCGTCGGAACATGGATGCACTTCACACTCCTCGTTGGAGAAATCCCGAGCTCGCGCCTTGAGGATCGGCGCAGCCAACTGGCTGGCGCGCTTCGACTAGAGAATCTTCAGCGAGTCTTTGAATGCCGTACCACCGAGGGTTCCGGAATCGGTCGGCGTCGGCTCTTTCAACCGCCAACCCGGGTATATCGAACTCCGATTCAGAATTTAGCGCTGGAGTTAATGATGTCATATTTGATAAGGATAGACTGCGATTGCTTGTCAAGCAGGTAAACAGTTGGGAGGAAGGCATCCGTGAAGAACATCATGACCACAAAGAGGCCACTCGAGCTACTTCACATGGATCTCTTTGGTCCCAACTCCTACAAGAGTCTCGGTGGAAATTCTTTTGGGTTAGTTATAGTTGATGATTTTCAAGATTCGTGGGTGTTCTTTCTCGATGATAAATCGAGTCCAAAAGATCTTCAAAACTTAGCTAAAGGCCCAAAATCAATTTGAAGTGAAGATCAAGAAGGTTCGCGGCGACAATGGAGCGGAGTTCAAGAATGCAAATGTGACACCTTTCTTGTGAAGAAGGGATTTCACACGAGTTCTCGACTCGTACACACCTCAACAAAATGGAGTTGTTGAGAGGAAGATTTGGGCGCTCATCGAAATGGCGAAAACGATGCTTGATGAGTACAAGGCAAGAAGCACTTTTTAGGCGAAGCGGTTGAGACACTTGTCATGCAACAAATCGCTTGTATCTTCACAAGCTACTCGGCAAGGCAACATCTGAGCTCCTCACGGTAACAAACCCCAAGTTGGATACTTTCAGTATTCGGCTCAAAGTGCTACATTCTTGATAAGCATCGTCGTTCTAAATTTGCTCCTAAGTCTCATGAAGGTTTCCTAATAGGTTATGGCTCAAACTCTCACACTTCGGTGTCTACAAAATTTCACCGAAAGGTTGAAGAGGCGGTAGATGTGAAGTTTGATGAATCTAACGACTTGCAAATAGAGCAATTGCCAATTGATGTAGGAGACAAAGATCCTTGAAGCAATCCAAGTTGTCTATTGGCAAGGTTTGTCAGTGAAGGAGAGTACCTCGTCGTCAAGTGGAAGCTTCTACTTCACGACAAGGTGAACCAAGAGTTGATACGGAAGCATCCACAAGTGGGACACACCAAGATGAAAAGCGAGGAAGTGCATCAAGATGAGCGTCAACGACCTCCTTCTCCACCACGACAAAGAAAACGACAACGCCAACAATGAAGAAGGCCAAGAAGAACAAGATGAAGAAGATGTTCAACGAAGACCCAAGCAAAAGCTTTCACGAGTTCGAGCAAGAATTGCTAAAGACCATCCCGTCGAGCAAATCTACAATGATATTCAAACCGGGAGAATCACTCGCTCTAAAACTCGTTTAGCTAACTTTTGTGAAAACTATTCTTTCATATCTAGCGTTGAACCTATGAAGGTTGAAGAAGCATTGGAAGATCCGGATTGGATAAATGCTATGCATGAAGAGCTACACAACTTTGAGAGGAATCAAGTTTGGACATTGGTTGAGAAGCCCGACAAACCACAACATCATCGGTACCAAATGGGCGTTTAGCAACAAGCAAGATGAAGATGGACAAGTAGTTCGCAACAAAGCATCTAAATCGCCCAAGGCTACACACAAGTCGAAGGTATGGACTATGGTGATACTTATGCTCCCATTGCTAGACTTGAGTCCATTACATCTTACTTGCCTGCTAATCATCATGATATCACCTTGTACCAAATGGACATTAAAAGTGCTTTTCTAAATGGTGAAATAGAGGAGAAGTTTATGTTAAAACCTCCGGCTTTGTCAATCCTAAGAAACCCAATCATGTTTACAAACTTCACAAAGCTCTTTATGGTCTTAAACAAGCTCCTAGAGCATGGTATAAATGCTTGACCAAGTTTCTTCTTGAAAAAGGCTTTGAAATTGGGAAAATTGATTCCACACTTTTTACTAAAAGGGTTAATGGAGAATTATTTGTGTGCCAAATCTATGTTGATGATATTATATTTGGTTCAACTAACCCTCATTTTAGTGAAAAGTTTGGGAAGCTAATGTCGGAGAAGTTTGAGATGTCTATGATGAGTGAACTCAAATTCTTTCTTAGGTTGCAAATCAAAAACTAAGGAAGGTACTTTGTTCTCAAACGAAGTACACCAAGGACTTATTCAAGAAGTTCAATATGCAAGAATGCAAAGGTATGACCACACCCATGCCTACTAGTGGACATCTTGACTTAACCAAAGATGATGAACGAGTTGATCAAAGGTTTATCGCTCTATGATTGGTTCATTGTTATATCTATGTGCTTCACGTCCGATATCATGCTAAGTGTGTGCATGTGTGCACGATATCAAGCTGCTCTAAAGAATGTCACCTTAAGGCCGTGAAAAGGATAGTGAGATACTTAATCCATACACAAAATTTTGATTTGGTATCCTAAGAGGCCTCTTTCGATCTTGTTGGCTACTCCGACTCGGACTATGCGGTGACAAGGTTGATAGAAAGTCCACTTGGTACTTGCCAATTTCTTGGTAGATCTCTTGTGTCTTGGTCCTCCAAGAAACAAAACTCATATCATCCTTTGCCGAAGCGAAATACATTGCCGCGGTTCATGTTGTGCTCAATTACTTTG
Source organism: Aegilops longissima (assembly GCA_021605205.1). Lineage (NCBI taxonomy): Eukaryota > Viridiplantae > Streptophyta > Magnoliopsida > Poales > Poaceae > Aegilops > Aegilops longissima. The sequence continues at coordinate 21,984 of JAHIAM010006991.1, forward strand.
GATGATCCAAACTCTTAAAGACTATGGGATATATGTGAAACATGTTCCATTGCTTTGTGACAATGAAAGCGCTATCAAAATTGGTCATAATCCCATACAATTCTCGAACTAAGCATATTGAAGTTCGTCATCATTTCATTCGAGATCATGTTGCTAAGGGTGACATTGATCTTAAGCATGTTACACCGGAAAACACTTAGCGGATATATTCACTAAACCTCTTGATGAGAAAGTGTTTTGCAGGTTAAGAGGAGAATTGAACATCATTGATGCTTCAAACTTGGAGTAGAAACTCCATTGGATACATGCAAGACATGAGCTTATGCCTAATCCTTGATATCTCTTATGATGGAAATCTTATGTCTTGGATATATTTGTATCTTGCATGTTATCTAACCCATGTAGGTACTTGGTTGAATCAAATTCCATGAGGTTGTAACATACTCATATCTTGAGCAATCTCTACATCACCAAGTCTCTACACAGGTGGTTGAAGCCAAGGAAGCACAAAACCATTTAAACATATCCTTTGACAAATTCTATGTTGAGCTTCATGATTGCCATTGTTGGATACACAAGTGCTCTTCCTTGCAGAACTAAACCATGTAGGTAGATGGACTCAAATTCCAAGTGGTGCTCCAAATTCTTGATGAGCTACATCAACCTTGAGCAACCCACACAAGTTCAACTACATGGACAACACCACCAACCAAGGTATGTTATTCCATCTTAGAAGCTTTACTCCAAGTCATGAGTTAAAGCAACTGACAAGATGTGAAAATCAAGATGCTTAAGCGAAAAGGCAACCCCATTTTGAGCTTAAACGATGAGTATGACCTATGATCAAGTGATCTCACTTGACTCCTAAGTCAATATACTCTAACATAGGTGACTTTGTCGCCGACCATCTCTAGATGAAGTTCTCTTGTGTTCTTTTCTGAGTTTTGCATTTGTCTCATGCATATGTGTTTCCCCTTTCAAAAAAAACTTCATCTAGATTTCTTTCTATTTGCTCGCATTTTCGCATTCCAATTCATTGCATATCATTCAATAAATTCCTTGCAAATCTTTGTGAGATCTTATTAGTCAAGTGAGCTGAGGTGACAAGTGTTTTCTCTGCGATGAACTTCGTTTACCGATTTGTTATTTTCGGTCCAATCGAAAACTTTCGTACCACGAAGCATACCACTCGGTGCCACCGATTTCACAGGAAAAATAGTTTGCCACTTATTACGTGTTTCTTTTGATCCAGCTCCACTCAATGAATCTTGTCCTCTACAAGCATCACATTTTATCATTGCTTTGGTTTGTGACTCAAGGATCAAACCCATTCACGACAAATTCAGCGGAGAGAGAGCTCAATTTTTTATCAAGCCCTTCTTGGAAATTGATGTCAAAGGGAGAGAGATCACATCAAAGCTTATCAATTAAAGAGATCACATCGGAGAAGGAGAGAGATCCCGGGGGAGAGAAGATCTCTCAGGGAGAGAATACTAGATAAAGTATTTCTCAAGGATCCCAGATGCTTGGTGTTCAAGAGGAGATGCACATGTCTTCTTGAGGAAAGACATGTTCATATGTGCTTATCTGCATTAGCTTGAATTAGCTCTATTCATTTATATATTTCAGCTCGATTTTCATTCCTATCTTCTCCATTATCCCATGCTAGATTCAGGGGAGCAAGACATCTAAGGAAAGAAATCATCTAAATTCATTGCATATCTTTACTCTTGGGGACATGTCTAATCCAATGTAGTACTTAGTACTCACTCTCTACATGTCATCCAGTCTTGGTATTCTTGTGGTTTCTTTTGTTTGCTCTGGCTAGTAGGTGCATCTGTGTTATCTAACCTTGTTTACATGAGTTCATTCATCCTAAGCCAACTCAAGACTACAAGGTAAGTATATGCATCACAATCATGTATGAGGAATTCTTGTTGATGTACATCTGTTTGCAAGAAGGACTCATGGGCATGAAGGTATTCTCTTTAATACTCTTTGCTCGATGCATATGGCCAAGATACATGTAACAAATTGTGCTCTATCATGGTTATGCTATCCATGCTTCTATATTCCATATTCACATGATTGCATACATGTAGGGGAGCCTATACTGTTACATGTCTTTCAAAGCTTTACTTGCTATTCTTTATATCTTATGGTCTACGACTCGGATCGGTTGTTAATCAGTGATGAAGGGTGGGATGTCGAAGCCCAGCTATGACGGAGTTATTGATGTCTGATGAGAAAGTGGAGAAGAAACTTGAGGGTTAGAGCTTCATCATATACCCGCTGAAAAATCAAGCTGCGGATGATTTGGCGAAGATAGGGTCAAGAGGAAGCCATTCCCGATAATGTATTTTGGAACACATTCATGCTCCATCGATTGCAGGAGGATCCTTTCCGAAGAAGCCCGCAGCAAAAAGTGCCAATGATCCATTGAAGTTGAGGTCCCAGCCGTGGTCGACCTGATTATGGAAGTTGTGGTCATCACTCCCGATAGACGATGTCGTACATCGCATATATCCTAAGAAGAGCTCCCGAGAGAATGAAGAAGAGGCTCGACCGGATCGTCCATCGATCCAAAGGCCTTCTGATCAAGGACAATTATGCGAGAGAAAGCAGCGGTAGAGTTGGCAGCGAAGTGTATCACGCGGAAAAAGTCGGATAATTCTTGAGGATATCCACTCGGGAGACCTGTGGCCATTGTCGGTGTCAAAACCGAGGAGGATCTCGGGTAGGGGGTCCCGAACTGTGCGTCTAAGCGGATGGTAACAGGAGACAAGGGACACGATGTTTACCAGAGTTCGGGCCCTCTTGATGGAGGTAAAACCCTACGTCCTGCTTGATTGATATTGATATTGTGGATGTTTACAAGAGTGGATCTACCACGAGATCAAGGAGGCTAAACCCTAGAAGCTAGCCTATGGTATGATTGTAAGGGTTGTTGTGATTGTAGTCCTCTGGACTAAAGCCATCCAGTTTATATAGACAGGAGAGGGGCTAGGGTTACATAGAGTCGGTTACAATGGTAGGAGATCTACATATCCGTATCGCCAAGCTTGCCTTCACGCCGAGGAAAGTCCCATCCGGACACGGAGAAGTCTTCAATCTTGTATCTTCATAGTCTTGGAGTCCGATCGATGATGATAGTCCGTGAATGATAGTTCGTTTGATGATGGTAGTCAGGCTATCCGGACACCCCTAATCGAGGACTCCTCATTAGCCCTGAACCAGGCTTCAATGACGATAAGTCCGTGTATATTGCTTGGCATTGCAAGGCGGGTTCCTCCTCCAAATGATAGAAGATTGTGAACACCAGGATAGTGTCGACTCTGCGAAAATAAATTCCACATTCCACAGTAGAGAAGAATAATATATACACAAGTTCAATCTGCGGCGTTTTCCGTGGCATGACGTCACACCACTACCAAGCCATTACTCGAATTGTTTTTACTTTACCACCTCGAGCGCATTTTAGCGAAGCGGTTTCAACAGCACGTCTTGTGAGCGGAGATCGTGTTTCCCTTAATCCGGGATTCTCATCAATACGGTGGGTAACCCAACGCGTCATTGATGGTGGTGGCAGGGAGATAAGCGAGTTTTACCGGGGCGATTGGGGGCGTGTAAGACTTCAGCCATATATAAGGGATAAGGATTCACCTTCTCACCTTCTCTTCTTCCTCCTTTGCTTATCCATCTCCACTTTTCGAGCTCCAGCGCCCAAGTTCGCGCATCTCGTCTCAACCTTCTCCGACTATGTCCGGATGGAGGTAAATGGTTGGCCTCCACCGTTAAGGAGGAACAAATCGCCAAAGCTCTTGGCGTGGGATACCTCTTCAGCGACATCCTTGCACCGACTGCCAGACGAGGGCAGCTCATCCTCCCCCGGGCCCATGAGAGGTTGTCTTTCTTTCCCACTTCCTCCAGGGACTGGGCTTTCCACTTCATCCCTTTGTCCGGGGGCTCATGTTCTCTCTACGGCCTGGATTTCCATGATCTGGCCCGAACTTCATCCTCAACATCTCGGCGTTTATCGTCAGTGGGTATGCGAGGCCTTCCTCTGCATCCAGCCCACTTGGCTTGTGCTCAAGACCTTCAATGTCAAGCGAAGGTAGTGAAGGAGCATTCAAGCGAGTCTTGGGCGCTATGTTGGGCAAGATGCCCAACGTCCTTTGGATTGAAGAGGGGCCGTGGAATCCGTCAAGGTGTGCAATCGAGGTGGTTCTACATCACCGAGTAGCGTGACCCTGAATGGCGGCGGCCCCGAGTTTAGATCTGGTATCCCCACGCAGCTCACCTCACGAGAAGAGAAGGGCTTGCTGTGGGGTAGTTTAAAGGAGGCTTCGGGACTCCAACACTGTATCAAGAAGCTGGTGAAGAAGCTCGAGGCTGGTTAACGTGGTCCAAGTCATGCTCGTCCGCCGGATTCTCCCATGCCAAGGCGGGCATTCAATCTATGGGAGTTCGATCCGGAGCAGCACCGAGCGCGTGAACAAGCTCTTGACACTGCGTCTGAAAGGCGCCGGAAGAGGTGCTGTTCAAAGCGGCGAAGCCCCGCATCCGCGACGAAGATCGCAGATTTCTTTTCATGACGCCTTGTGGCGGAGGTAAGTGATTCTACCCCTTCTGGGACACTTCGTTTTCCATAGTTTGACTCTATGCGGGTTTTAATTTCCCTTTTCCTTTGTGAGAATTTGGATGAAGAAGCGGGAGGCGATTACTGTCGGCTCCTATGCCAGAAAATCGGTAGGCTGTTCGTCTAGCGAGGCTTCTTGTTTCCGCTTCCATACGAGATAGTCTTAGGAAAGAAAAACAGAAAGGAGGCCACGGGTGCTCGAAGAGTGCCCGTTTTCCAGTGTCCGAAGACTCGGGCTGACTCCTCCCTGAAAATGAGAGAGGAGGAAGAGTTCTCTCGGAGGAGGAGGAGAGGAAGAGGAAGGCTTCCCCAGCAGGAGGCGGAGGGTCAAGAGGGAGGACTATTCCCGGACAGCTCTGCCAACATCAACGTTAGCGAGGAAGAATGGCCTTCAAGGGCTAGGCCTCCGTGAGATAAATAATGTAGGATTCCTGAATGATTTATAGTTTCTTTTTACCGCGTCACATAGTGTCATTCTAATGCCGCATTTTTGCACGTAGTCCGGCGATTGATGATCTCCGCTTCATCGGCGGTCGTTGGCTCGTCGGTTGTAGACTCCATCCAGGCCGCCTCCACCCCTCGCAAGACGAGGCGGTGGGATCCCAGGAGGACCCACTGGGGAAGCTCGGGCGCCACAAAGCGCCCTCCGGACTCGCGCTTGGACTCCTAGCGGAACCAGTGATGGTTAGGAATCAGCAATGCAACCCCTGATCGAAGGGCAAGACCGTGCCTTGGCGGCGAGTCAACCGGGCCAGCGAACAATTTGAGGGCTGCTGGGCGCTTCCATCGAGGAAGTACACCGCACTATTATAAGTGCGGTGGTGATTCAAAAAATTACTGCTACGCCAAAGGCGGGCTGACCGGCTACCATAGCCTTCTATCGGGCTTTGAGGTAGAGAGATTAAAAATATGCAAAGTAAGCCGCATAGAGCAGTAGCCCGATGCTCGGTTCGGTTGTTGGAAAGAAAAGCGGTGAGGATCTTAAAAACGATATCTGTGAGGTTGCTAAAAATTATGTCAATATGGGTTTGCAGCTGCGCTTGCTTGACCTCTGCCATTGCTTGCGGAGGTCGGTGCGTTGAAGCGAAGGAACTTGGCGGTCGAGGCAAGAGCCGGCGGCGCCTTGAGCAACTCAAGATAAAGGTGAAATGTAACACCACTTTGAATTTGTACCTTCGAGAAAAGGATTTAAGTTGCGAAAAAAATAAACAGGATAACATGGATGCTGCGGGGGCCCGCGAGCGAGTGGCGACCACGAAGGAAATGTGTCATGCCAGCATAATCTGACCGCAGGCAGGCGAGAAGCAAAAAAAGAAAGGCGAGGGCGGCGGTGGTTCAGCAAGAACTCCGGGCTCTCATGGAAAAGCATGAGAGTTTTGGGCGTGACTCAAGACTTCGAGAGTCGAGCTTGCCTCGGCTCTCGAAAGTGCCAAAAGCGCCAAGGCCGAGGCCCATAAGTCCCTTCGGGAGATTGAGTTGATGAAGAAGATAGCGGCGGGTAAAGCATTTTCATACAAAGCAAGCATGTGAATGTAAATTCGTGATACTTACCCGGTCGGAGCTCTCGAGGCGTTTGCAGATCTGCCTCGTGGCGTGCGATGCGCGCATTCTCTGAGCCGAGGAGGGCTCAGCGGAGAAGGTCTTGGTCTCGGTATCTTTGAGGCCGCCATCAGTGCCCCTAGCGACCATTGAAGCGGTGGTCGAGCTTCCTAAAGTGGCGGCAGGCCATGAAGGGCTCATAGTCCATTGTGGCAGAGGCCATGAAACTACTCCGGCCTCGTCTGACGGTGGTGGATCGTGCCCACAGGTGGAGGTTATCAGCGCTCACTTTGTATTGAAGGTGCTCGTCGGGCCCTTGCCAGCGCAAAGGTGCATTAGGGCAAGCTGGATCGGAGAAGCTAATCAGCGCGCCACCGGCGAACGGGAGCATCGTCGCCGAACTTTACTATAAGGCATCACGAAGGTGCCGCAAGATTGCGGATGAGTGCCCGAGGATGTAATTATTGAGTGAATTCTCAATGTGTTATCACTGTGCGCTGAAAACTTTGTTCATATCGCTAAGCAGCGCTTGTTTAATTTAAAATATTACCTACATGCGGCCGTTTATTAAATCGAGAGATGGCAAGTCGTCGGCTTCAACCCCCATGCCACGAGTCTGGGGTGTTGGGATAAACTTGAGCACTCTTGTTCCCATTTTGGGTCCATCTAGGGGCGCTCAACACAACAAGAACCGGACTTATAGTGCTTGAACACTCTCCTTAGCCATAGAATTCTATAATTTTAAATTTGTGAAGCCCCTAGTATTCGGAAGACCGAATTGAGGCGCTATCCTTCTCGGACATAATCCGAACTTAGCTCGAGGCGTGGGTCTTTAAGGACCGAAAGGACCTCTCGAACAGCGACCAGTCTCACGCCTTATCATGCGGTCAGTTTAGCTTTCTCCTGAGGCGTTAACCGTGCGGCGCAATCGCAGTGGTTCTCCCGGTGCTACCTTAGCGATAGAGCGAAGCGTAAGGTGCCAAACATGGGAGCAGGCAAACCCAACTATTGACCCAAGACATGATTGGAGCGATTCATATAATGCTATAAGTTGGTGCGCACTTGTGAAAGTGTGGACTTTATCACACCATAAAGCGGAGGACAACAGCCCTGGTGTTTGGCCGTACCAAGATCTGCAGGTGCAACATGTAAATAAATGAACATATATATATATATATATATATATATATATATATATATATATATATATATATATATATATATATATATATATAAGGAAAATCCATCCTACCACCGTGGTGATTACCATATGTCTCAATACTATCATGTGGTACTATATATACTATTTGTTATTGTAAATATGCATATACTATATCTAAGATATTTCAAAACAAGTTCATTAAAATTGCATATAAACCCATTGTTTTATTATATTTATAAAATACAATTATTATTTGCGTAAAAAGCATACTCAAAAAATGGTACATACTACCTAAAATTAGTATATATACTACCTAATCATTGTTATATACTACATACTACGTACATCTCGGTTTGGACAGATACTACCTAACATACAAAGGCAAGTGAGTGGTAACTACCACTGCTTGGAAACATTTGTCTATATAAATATATATATATATATATATATATATATATATATATATATATATATATATATATATATATATATATATATATATATATATATATATATATATATATATATATATATATATATATATAAGTATGCAATCTAAAGGCAAAAAGTGCTGCATTTTATTAGAAGATATGCTATCAGTCGAATGATACAAATAGTCCGGAAAGCAAAGGATTGGATGCAATTAAAGGCGTCTCCCTCGAGGGTAGCAGCTGGAATGTTGTATTTTAACAAATTTAATGCTGTGATGGAGACCACTGAGTGTTAATCGGCCTTTATCCTTCCTGGCTGTTGCATCAGTGAGTTCGGCGGTTCGCCGGATTGAGTTCTGTATAAAAGAAAAATAAAACAAAAAGCGACACACTTGGGCCCCTGGTGTGGTCGAACCGCACTCTGGATGTTGTGGTGGTGCCCTTCCCCTATGCCCATGGTATCTCAGGCGTAATTATTCTGTGGAAGTTTGTCTTGCAATTTTGCGAGGGCTGGGGTTGGGGCCGCATTACTCTGCGATGCGAGCGTGCGGGTGGTCTTGGTTGATGTTGCTCGGTAGCGTTTGGTGCGTGTCCGGTCATTTCGGCGGACTCGAAATTGCCTTAAAAGGCTGCTCTGTACTTCTGCCTGAGAGCGCTATATGTTCCTCCGTTCGGAGGGCGTTCCGTGTTTCCATTGACCGTGATGACTCCACGAGGGCCTGGCATCTTGAGCTTAAGGTATGCATAATCGGCACGCGTTGAACTTTACAACAGCGGTTCGTCCGGCGAGCGTGATAGCGGCTAGCAGCGGGACTATAAATTAACTCCCGCTTGAAATTATCCGGGGATCGAAGACCACTTCGATTATGGCGAGCACTGTACCAATTGGCCTCGACACCTGGTATGGCGCCTTTGAAATTAAATGTCGTTGTAGGTTTAATCCTTGAAGGTCTATGCCCATCTTGCACTTTGTATCGATCATGGCGAGTTCAGAGCTCTGCCGCCGTCCATCGGGACTCTCGTGAGTGAAATCCATCAGCGATTGGGTCTAAAACCAATGCGGTGAATCTGCCATGGCGGATGCTGGTCGGATGGTCTCTTCGATCGAGCGTGATCGAGAAGAGGACCATGGGTTGAATTTTGGAAGCGACTAGCTCCATCGCGCATCGTCCCTTAGTGCGGCTTCCGCTCCCTCTTGGGAATATCGTTTCGTTTATCATGTTTACCTTCAGAACTTGAGGGGAATCCCTTTTGTCCTCTGTTGTTTGGCGGCGGGTCTCTTCCTGCGTTGTCCTTTGTAGGCCCATGTCACTTGTTTTCGGTGATTAATTTACTGCTGCTTGAATACCCAACAATCTTTGTTGGTATGGTTAGCTGGATTTCGGGGGTTCCATGTATTTTGACAAGAGCGATCGAGTATTAGGTCCAAGTTGGGCGGGCCGGTGGTTCTTTTGAATGGCTTCTTAGTTGACCGGGTTTGGAGCCTCGGAATCCGGCGTTGATTGCCGTATCCTCATGCTTTATCGCCGTTAATGTCTGGCGTTTGTTTTGTTTCGACGCAACCTGCCATTGCGGTCCTTGGTATCCGGACTGCCCGCGTTTTTTGCTGAGGTTGTTACTTTACGGCGAGCCAACTATCCTCTCCCGCAGAAGCGGGTCATGAGATGTGAGGGCTGCCATAGATTTCGGTTTCTCTGTCCTAGGTGCCGGGCCAGCCACTTTCGTCGCGGATGTTATGTTTGAAGGCAGCGAGTACCTCTCGCATCCGGACGGTCGATGATTTGATTTTTCTTTGTTAAGAACTGTCCCGAAATTGCACTGGCCGATTAAATCTGGCTGCTGGATTATGTGGCTTAGGTCATCTGCGTCCGGTGAGTAGCTTGCATACGTGCCACTGAGAAGTTGTCGAGGAATCGGCTGCCCGTCTTCGACATCAATTGACTCTGCGGGTGAGCTGTTAAGCCAATGCCGAGCTGGTCCTTTAAGCTTAAGCGGGAGATATTTGATGGCGTGAAAGATGCGCCCCGCGGGCCATGTGTATATGGAGAATAATCCTCAATCCAGACCCAGGGGTCTTCTGTGCCATCGTAAGATTCGATATGCAGGTTTGAACCCTTGAGGATTTGATGATCCATTACTTCGTCGATGAAGCATAGTGGGTGTCTTGGCGCCTCATGTGTAAACAATATCACGGCGTAACTTCGAGAAGGCGTTGTCGGCTGTGTTAGGCCCGGCAGAGTAGTTGTATCGGTCGTTGGTATTAAGTGCGTGGTCATTAGGCGTCCACGATCCATAGATGAATCTGGATTATCTTACCTTGTCCTCCAATATATCTCGCAAGAGTCGGTAGCGCGTTCCCCGTGGCTTCACTGCTTTTAGAGCGATCTTAGAGTGCGGTTTCTAATTGAGGGTTTACGCGCCTCTCTGCTCAGCGGACACAAGGTGGATTAGGTGCCGTAAATATTGTCTGGTTGGTGATCTTTGCCTCCTCTAATCGGAGGAGCAACTTGCGTTTTAGGTAACTTTTGGAGGGGTCGTTGAGTTCATACTCTTGACGCGCGAGGACCTCGGTCCATCCATCGGCCAGCAGGTCTTGATCGACTTGAAGGCTTTGTTGCTTTTCTTTAGGCTGTTTGCCGTGGCCATTAACTAACGTCTGAAAGCGGCTCTTGTTCGATGGGATCCTCGAGCCACTGACAGATTAAGTGGTCGTGAGGCCACCTAAATCTCCGGGAAGGAGGTAAGTAAGTGTCATCCTCGACCTCTTAAATCGTCGCCCTCTCTGAGGCTTGCCACCTCCTCTCTGCATGGATGGTCTTTGGAGAGAGTTGTCTTCGGCACTTTACGGGGTGTTATTCTCCACGTGCGGAATCTCCATTCTTGCCGTGGCGAGATTTAAGCGGCGCGGCGGTGCGTCGGCGCTTGGGCTGTTTCTTTAAGTAATGAGCCTCCAGTTGCTTCTTCGCCGTCCCCATCTTTTGGGGTGTCCACCATGTATATGTAAGTATGGTGAGTGGTCTTCGAGTGTCTGTGAGGCCTTTGGTTCTTAATAGTCTCTGGCATCGTCGTCCATACCGTCGATGTCTTGGATAAATGGTCGAAATATGTCGGTTAAATGCGTCAGCGGTGGCTCTGAAGTGGGTGGTGGGTGGGATCTGAATTTCTTCGTCATCCGGCGTCCCAACCGTCACGGCCGTAGTTTCGCCGGGGCTCTCGAGATAGTGAGAGATGCTTCAATGAATTGTATGATATCGCCCGAAGAAGCGAGTCTTTGAAAAAAGATGCTGGCGATGAATTCCATGATCGGCGCCCAATCGGTTAAAATACGAAGCGCGCGGAAGTTGGTCCGGCGAAGTCCGGCACCTCGAGTCATGGGCTTCACGTGGGGACAAAGGTAGGTTGTTGGCTCCATCGCCGTAGAATTGCGGCTCGGCGGTGTCCAGCCATCTAGTCCTCGATCAAAGCGATCGGCTCGGGACTATGAGTCGGGCCGGATTAAATCATGCGACCTCAAGGGAGCTATCGGCGGCGAGAGTTAGTCATGCCATCGTGACAGCGGCGTGCTTCTTGTGGCTCGAGATCCATCGAGGATCAGAGTCCCGCGGATATCGGCCGTGAAGTTTAAGCTTCAAACGACCTGACGGCCCGGCGTAACGTCTGCTCCGGATGGCCAGGGAGTTAGCCCGCGGTCTGAAACCGCGCCCGAATCTGAAGATCTGTCGGGAGAAAGGTCTCACCTAGGACAGCGTCGTGATTGATTGAAGAGGCCATCAAGCCTATCGGTGGCGACACAGAGGAACTCTCAATGAAAGCA